>DWPQ01000057.1:0-24582 GCA_018251795.1 Perichares adela
GGTGGACTATGGCCTAAACTCTCTCAGTGTGAGAGGAGACCTGAGCCCAGCAGTGGGACAATTATGGGTTGATATGTAATACACACTTAAATCGTCGTTTATTTTAAAAGTGATTACAAATTGAAATTATCTATGTCTTGCTTCGGAGAAAAAAACATCATGAGGAAACATGCACACAAGAAAGTTCTCCATAATGTTTTCAAATGTATGTGTAGTTTGCCAATCGCACATGTGCTGTCGTGGGTCATTGTGGCCTTAAACCTTCTGATTCAAAGCCAGAAGTAGAATAATAATTGATTGTGATGATGAGATCATAGATGGAAGAATAATAATATTTATTATACAATAAATATTCTGGAGGTTCGTATACAATCTATACTTATTATAAAACAAAGTCAAAACATATATGTGGCCCTTTTTCTCTAAATCTACTGAACGGATTTTTGTACGATTTTTACTAAAAGATAGTACATTACTTTGAGAAAGTTAAGTGCATTACGATTTTATTTTAATTGAGTGAAATATAACGATTAATGTTAAAAAATCTCGCCCGCTGGGTGCTTACCACGCGGGCGAAGCCGCGGGCACAGCTTTATATAAAGGAAATGATTTGATCCTGGGACCAAAAAGTTGTTTAGCACTAACCAAACTGTGCTAACCAAACTCATTGCGCTCAATACTACACTATGTAGATACCTATCGATTTGCTGATTTCACACAGCTAAAACATTAAGTCATGACTAAATGACCAGACGTAATAAGGGGGACTTTTGCCATGTTGATTATTGACATTAAAAAATTACAAGTAACTCTCAGGTAAATGGGATTCCAGACGATTTTATTTATCAAAGGAATTTATTCGAAGCGTAGGTATCGAAGTACGCGACTGAAAAAGTAAAGGTAAATGCAGGATTCAGACCCGGGTTCCTCATGCTAGTAGTAACCACTAGACTATTACTATAGCAACAGTGCATTCACATGAGGTCCCAGAACTTCGTAGTTAATCCGATACCCAGATAGAGTATCTCATAACGAGATATACACGAAAAGGTATTTTTTTAACTAAAATAAAAACAACTATGTTTAAGATGTAGTACTTTCCGAGATTCTAAATTTGAATATTTATTTATACTTTATGGAACATGAACATGTTATGGCGGTACAAAAAAGAAACTAAACTAAAGAAATATATAATTAATTTGAATCATTGTTAACAGCGAGGTAGCAGTGGACAGCGAAGCCGGTTCCGGATCGGACAGCGTGCTCAAGACGGACTCCGACGAGGACTTCGATTAAATATTGAAATTAATTAACGTTAACGTAGAATAAGCACCCATTCTAAAACTCGATCTTACTACTTACTGTGTGTTGATTAAATGTGTTTACTTACATAGACATTTACTTTCTACTTCAAAAGCAATATTTACATTTAACTTCCAAAACGACATTTACATACAAATAAGTGAAATCATTAAAGTTGGAGCAGGATCTGAATTAAGATGAATGCATTACCAGACTTGCGTCGTTTTAATTCGATAGCATAATACTGGTCAATTTCAGACTCTCATGTATCTCGATCTGTAACGCTCAGTGTTAAGGTGTAATTTGAATTGGCTTGTTATATAAATAAGATTTTAAATCATTTGCTTTCGTTAAAAACCAAGAAAATATTCTGTTCTTTAATTCTACTATGATTTTGTTCAGTTTGACGTGAATGTTAAAGTACTTATAGCAGAAATAGTTATTGAATCAGTATTTGACACTATTTGGCTCTAAGACTACATGTTACGACTACTTTTAGGTACGTGTCTAAAGTGATTAAGGAACAATTTATCAATATTATTGTCGTATATTCGAAATGTAAACTAATATGTAAGCACATTTAATAAACATTGAGTAATAACCAGTGCAAAATTTTTGAGGATAATAAATTGAGTCTACTTTTTTAGATATAATATTGAGCGGTGAAATGTTTTAGTATATTCTGTATAGCTCAGTTTATATACCACTTTTGAGTAAAAATAAATGGATAGGTCCGATTGACGTTATTACCTACATCTATAGTCTATGGCGCTGATGCATAGTATAAATCGTTTATGGCAATAAGATCGAGAAAACTCTTGTCCAATTACTGTTTAAATATCACTAAACTAGTCGGCTAGAAATTAATTGCGGACAAGTAATTACTTATATAGTTGTATAGGAATTGATTTTCATATTATAGTAGGTACTGTTGGCACTTGAGGTTGGAGTTGCCACTAATAAATTTAATAATTTTAATAATTGTGAGTAATAATTTTATTTTTATTGTTATACAGACGTAGACGCCGGGTATTAATAGTAGTATACAAAAAAGACTAATATATTAAACGGCGACATAATAATATGTTGGCATTGTGATGTTATTTTAGTTTTCTTTCGCTAAGTGTTCGCGCGTACAAAATTTTGTGTTTTTTTAATCTGTGATTTATTTTTAATTTTTTATTGTGTTATTTGATTTGAATGACATAAATTATTTTTATGTGGCTTGTGATCTCAGTAACTATAAATAAATTATGAAATCACATTATCTGTTTTATTTAGTAATATTTTTTTTTACCAACGACGAAACGTTTGCGTTTGGGGCGAGAGGATATTTAAAGTAATATGACTTATCGAAAAAGCCAAAAGGCCACCTGATGTTCAATTAGCCCCGTCACATATGGACATGTGCAACACCAAATGAATCGCCAATGCATCGCCGGCACTGGAATATAGCTGGCCCTTTTTTAGTTATGAAAATTAAACTAACTTCAAACTGGAATTCAAAACTATTAAAATCAAATTATATCAACCTACACTAGCCTTAAATAAAGGCAAAAAATTTGCTTTATTCATTGTTAATAAATAGTAGGATTAGCAATTAAAACACAACTTAAAAAACACTGTAAGAACGTTTATTTTAACTATTAATAAATAATATATTATTGTTACATTTAACATTTATCACGCTTTGCTTAAATAAAAAGAAAACAAAAAGTCGAGGAAAATGTCATCGATTAATTTACAAATCGTAATTATTTTAATACAGTTAGTGCGATGAGCATCGAACATTAAAATTACATAATTATCAATGAGTAACATAAAAAATTACAATTCACAATCAAATTATCAATTAACGAATACAATAATTAGTAGCAGTATACATTGTTTTCCAAATTAAATTTAGATCAATCAAGAATATGATTAAAGAATTAATCGATTACTCTCCTATTAAACATCGTTCATTGCTCCTGTAACAAACTCATATACGAATAATTATAGAACTAACAAAACAATTAAACCAAACATTACCAAGTCATATTGGTAAAAATTATAAAAAAAAAAACAACAAAAAAAGCGCAGCTTAAATTTATCATGAGCAATGACACGGGTTTGTTTCGACATCCTAATAGCACTGTTTTAAACATGTATTACTTAAAAATAAACAAATAATTATATTTATACATGATTCAATGACGGAATTCAAGGGGGGTTTTAGTAGGTAAAAATCCTATATAACCTTTCATTAGGAAGGTCATCTTCCTAATGTAAGGTATCAGGTATCTTGCAGAAGATTTCCCCCCCGTTACCAAAAAAAAAAAGTATAGACTGAATATTAAATAAAGAGCCAAGGCTTGAATAAAATAATAACATTTTCTTGACAGTTTCAATGAAAAGTGTCGCTGATGCCAGTGTAATATAATTTATAGATGAGGGTAGGACAACAGTGTTTTGTTTCTGTTGACCTTTTGCTGTTGGACCTAGCGGCCTTTACAGCTCCATGCGGACCGAGAAGCGAGCTTGGAATGCTCAGCCAGACAAGAACTTATACTAGCGAAGAGGTAATAAACAATCTTCGAAAAATCTCGGGCTGCGAGCGACCTGAGGCAACCGCTATGTTACTAAGAAATGAGTTCTACATACATGAATTTGTCCAACTTTTGGGGTACAATGGGCGCTTTCCATTTTTGAGCCTAAGCCAACAATACACGTGTACACTGCTGAACAATGAAGGAGGCTGCGGCGCCCGAAGATACTAAATCACGTTGCGAAGGTTTTTTTAATTGGCTTGAAATATTAGTGTATAATATAATGTATATTCATTAAACGATGTGCGGATGAGTTTCTTTCGCCGTTTCTCCTCATCCATGATAAAGCACCATTCCGAAACGGCAGTAGAAGCAAAAATTTTACGTGCATACGCGTATCAGTGTTTGAATTTGAATTACAGGTGCGTGTAGAATTCGAACCCAGGTCCTTAGTGCGGAATTCCAATGTTCGAGCCACTAGGCTATCACTGCTTACTACTGCTTCTTTATGATTTGCATTTTGAACTTGTAGTTCATTTTAGATGTATAAAAACACCCACACTCCCACCACACACACACACCAACGTGTCAGTATGACACGTTCATATGAGCACACAGCTTCATTAAATACTATGTGAGGTGTCTTAAACAATTTATTTTCTTCATTCATTCTAATAATCATCTATATCTAAATATATCGACAGTCCCTACGTTTTAAAGACATGTCAAAACCGAGGTTTTCAGGAGAGCGTATTTTATGTTCAATATCAATATCAATATATATCGCTTTAGAAATAATTATATATAGAATTATGAATATTTATTTTCTGTAATATTTTATTAGAATTAGGGACTTGATGATGGATTTATACATATATCATGTAATAATGAACCGCCCTCGTTTCGCTTCGGGACCCGAAGGAATCTCGGGATAATAAGTAGACTATGTTCTTTCCCAAATTCAGTTCTATCTTCATAGCGAATTTCATCAAAATCGGTTCAGTGGTTTAGACCTGAAAGCGTAGCAGACAGACAGGTTACTTTCGCATTTATAATATTAGTAGGGATATATTTTACATTTTCCCGGAAAAATTAATAGGCGACTATTTTTACGATGATATTAATACAACAGCATATGAGATACCTTTCTATACGCAGGAATGAGGATATTTAAATTAATATTATGAATTGTAACTAAAAACAAACCACTAAACCTAAACTGTATTAAAAGATAGATAATTTCTCCGCTTGTTCAAGCACCTACACGTTTCGTTGGGGAACTCCCGTAAACGTCGTTAGGTCAGACAAGACGGCATACGCACCGAGAGGCGCGCATTTTGAAACATTATACAAAACGATAAATATAGATATCCGCTTAAACGACACTTATTCCCTGTAATTATAATACTTGTTCACTAGTACGATTTGTATAATGAGTTACAATACATAACAATTTAAAAAAATCTTACATAGGTATGAGCATAATGGTCAATGTAAAGCCATATAGGCAATAGAAAAAAATGCTGTTTTTGACTTGTCTTTATGTACGTAGAGACCATCGATATGTTATATATTATTTTAGTTTGGATAAAAAAATGCAGTTAATCGACTCGAATGATACCATAATATGTATGAGAAAACAATGTTTTTATATTATACTTTGTGACAAATAAACATGTTATTGTTACATTAAAATGTTTTGCGACTCACGGCTCACTTCATTATTATGATATCTTCATTAGTTTGTATCATTCGTTCATACAAACTTCATATAACTCTATGACGAGGAAACATTTTTCAATTATTTATTTAGTAATTTATTTTCAAATTTTCTTTTTTCATTCTGGTTATTATGAATTTATATGTCATTCTGATTCTTGATAAATTTTAGTATCTCATTCTGATTATTGATTACTTATACTTTCTTATTCTATATACCTGAAGATTAAATTATATAATTGCAGTGTTATTTGAATGCTTCTGATACTCTGATAAAAAATGTCACATCCTATAATTTCACATTTCTAGTTATTCAATCCATCACATTGTCTGCTGAGCAAAGGATTCACTGACCAGACAATTAGTTAACAGATAAATGTTTGTTCTATGGTTGTAGTTCTTGCGATGTAATATATGTGTTTGTCTATACCATATGTTACACTACGAGTTTTATTTAGCTTATGTGTGTGACAGAGAACATATTTCAGTAAAATTCTGACACTTTCAACATTTCAACTTAATGTTAAACTAAATTTAACTTATGAAAGTTTACCTCCCAATATACAGAAATACTATTTAATATCATTCTATTACACTATAGCCGTCTTTCAAAGTACACAAAAGAAAGTCGAGACATTATTACTCTCAGAATAATTTTAGCGAATTGAAATTGATATATTTTACCTTTTACAAATAGGAAATGAGATGCAAGCCATCTCAACCGTTATTAACTACAATATTGGATCACAATTGGTTCATCTAGAAATGCTCTCAAATTGACTAAACATGAATACATATTGTGTCATTATCAGTTAATAACACATTTAATATCTAATGTATATTATTTAACTACATTTAATACATTTTAATGTAATATACATTGGTGAGACAAATTTTAATAACACAACACATAGGCCAATATCAAATACACATAGTTGATTAGTATTTAAAATACAGAAATATACAGTTAACCAGTATTCGGGGATAGAGAGATTATTAAAGTTGGCATTACAGTAAAGTTTCTGATGGCAATTTTGCTGTATGCCCTAGAGTCTTTTACAGCTTCACGCGGAGTTACAGTATAATAAAACTCGTTTTGATTATTATATAAACAGTTGGCCTATGTATAATATTATCAGTACAGTCAATTTTACTATGGCATATCATTCAGATATGATACGTAAAGAAGGAAATACAATGTTTTATATACAAAAAGTATGACATTAAGTGATAAAATGAAGACACTTAGAAGTTAGGATTAGATTTTATAAAAATTACATAAAACACTATTATTGGTAATGATAATACGATTCAATTACAAAATGGTAATGAGTGAACACATGTTATAAATCTTAATAATAGTTAGGTACTTTTTGTAAGTACTTAATGTTGTTCGATACATTTTAAATTCATTATATTGGAATCACGAGCCCAGCCGATGTTAATTGACGATACATACTGTACATAAGAATATAGCACGCGCCGGGTTAACTATTGGGCGAAATATATACAACCCATTAACGGTCCACTAATATGGTTACTTAGTATGATACGGTCGATATACTTATATATTTTGTATGCCGATATTTCAACCCGATATATATAATTGCATTGATCGTCATTTTAACAACACATACTAATATACATCGGGAATACTCCTATCATATTAAAAATGTGTATATTCCACGATCAATCCAATTTAAAAGATAAAAAACTGGTGTACCAGAGCCCCGGTAGTCTGATTATTTCTATCAAACCTATGACAAACCGTAACGTGCCCTCCAAGACACGGAAGCGCTCATGAAATTATGCCGTCATCGATTCAATTACTGACATAATTAACGGCCCATAACCAATATCTATCAATTACTGTTAGTTTTAAATACTATTGATAGCTACAACTGAATTGATAAGTGTCAATAAACAAAGATAGACACACATATCTATCGATGAAATTGATCTATTGTTCCGAAGCCTACCGCTTACCAAAGTGAGAAAAACTAAGTTCGAACCAAACGCCGAACTGTTCAAGCAGCATTAAATAGATTGGGTACTAAAATAGGCCGTTAGTCGATAAACATAGAGAGAAGTCTCACAGATTAGTGATTCTGGACTAAATAGGAGTAAATTTTTTTTAATTTGAATATTTTCTTTTGTTTCATAATAATATTATTAATAATTAATAATATTAATGAACGATAATAAACGCTTCATTGTTAGATCTAACAAATATTTAAAAGTATTATCAAGGATCCTATTTATCATATTAAATAGTTACATATCATAAGTTACACGATTTGGACGCCTGATTCCGCGAGTTCCAAGTTACAATTTCACAGCACAAATAGAATGCACGTTGTTAAAATTTTCCGCCTATTGATTTACCTTATCTTTACATTAATCTACGTTACACATAATACATGTTTACAATCTGTAAATATTGTGTAAAATATTACTGACGACCACCGAACATTTGCAACACAAAATCATTTTCAAAATTATAAAACAAATTAAATGTAGTAAATTTGCGTACGGCGTATACTTTATATATATATATGCATAGAAACCATTTCGCACTAACAAATAGTCAACCACTGGTAGTACTGTAACTACTTTATGTTACGGTGGAAGTTAGTCATATTTTACGCTTACACCATTTAAATATCTACTACAATCCTTATCATCGGACACGAATATTTGATACCAACGAGTTCCGCTTCTATACTTCTGACAAAGAAATGATTTCGAATGAACACGTGCCGAAAATCTGTATGTACGTACAGATACGTATATTAAATCGTACGCGTACGAACTTAATTGTATCATAGACATGGACATCCGGATGAAAATCGGCTCCGATATCCGATATCGTTATGGTAATCGCTTAGTGGGCCGAAATTGTTAAAGATTACAAATGGAAAACACAACTACAGATGATGGATTGTAACAGTACAAGTATTTTTGTTCATTAACAATTAAAACATTTACACATTTCAAAAACTGATTTATTGAACACATATCTATAGAGGATCTATAGAACACTTTACAATTCGACTTCGAATTATCAATTGTAACTAACCATTACAATCTGTGAATTAATTTAAATGTATCTTATCTATTAAATTCTGATTTATAAATTTATGATCATCGCAACTTTTATTAGGCAGGTATTTTTAATTCATGGGGGATTGTGAGCTTTATAAAATAGGGCTCCGGTTAACGTTTAACATACGCTTACCGCGACATCGGGGACGCACTGTCAAGGTGCAGGCGCGGGCGCGGACGCCGCAGCGGGTGCGGGCGAAGGCGTGAGCGCGTGCGGGCGTGCGCGCGGCGGCTGGCGACGTTGTCGCGCGAGGAACGAGTGTCCGGCCGAGAGTAACGCGAACCGTGCGTCCACCGCCTCCCGGTGGCACCGCGCGCCCAGTTGGTACCACGCGGTCGCCACCAGTCGCTGTTCCTCGTTGACGGCGCGAGCAGCCTCGTCGCTGCCACTTGCGCTACCGCTCCATCTGTATAACACGAATTCATCATTTTAGCATTTAATCTATTATGGAATTTCTACTCTTCACCCTTTGTATTTACAGAATTAAAGTAAGTATGTATGTATAACTAAAATAAAAGAAAGAAACTTGCAGATTTTTTAAAGTACTTTTTTGCAGATAGTTCAGAACACTATTAAAAACATCGATATATAGCGCGATAACGTCAAGCGAACATATACAAAGATTACAAATACATAGCAGCTTCACGAATTTCAACGTATTTTAGCAAGTACAAAACTAACCATAAGACTTTATCGATTATAGTTCTACATATATCTTGGCAAATATTTATATACAACGACAATATGTAATAAGTAAATAACTCACTCATGTCGGTTATTGTTATTAGGCGTGGCGTCGTTCCGTGCCGGCGGCGCCGCATGCGTACCCCGCGAGTACCCCAGTGTGATGTCAGACAACGATTGTTGACCTGTGATACAATGCCTCTTATTCGTTACAAATATTTTCTCTTCAATAAGTTTACCTAGATTAAATAGAAACACTGGCTGAGATATAAGGAAGTTCTTATGGGTTGTCATACCACCTCACTAGTCAACACAAATAATACAATTGTTCGAATTTTGTATCAGTTAACGAGAATGACCTTGAACGTAAACTAGTTTACTTCTAACTAACGCAATTATGCATGTAACACAAACTTCAGCTATTCGATTATAAGCGTTTTCAATTCGAGAATGAATAGGCATTTACTAAGTTAGTGCACTTCGTCATCTATGACTACATTGTCAATTACCATGAAGTTGGTTCGTAGTTAAGTACAAATTATCTTATGTAAAAAAATATCAATATCGAAATCACACCAGACTTACAGCCTCATGATAGTATAGTAATCAATATAGTTCCGGCACTCACCAGTGGTCCTAGGATCGAGTGTTTTGATGACCTCCTTGGCCTTCTCGACGCACTTTCTGTACTTATCCTCGGTGGCGAGCAGCTCGGCCTCCCGCGCTGACAGCGCCTCCTGCAGTTTGGTAGCGCGTTGTCTCTCGTCCGCCAACGTCGCTTGCAGTTCCTCCAATTGTAGTGCTGTAAAATCTTCAGTTTTATAATGGACATGTAATGATTTCTTTCATTACTTAACGTATCGGGTAACGACACACACGGCTTCCGAAAACAAAAAAATAATAATAAAAAAACGCTAGCTTGCTCTCACACGTATACACTCACGCAAGCACGCACGGACATACGCAAACACGCACGAACGCACGAACATGCACGTTAAGTTCTTTTGCATTGCGAACGACATACTCACACACAAGTGAGTCCTGTTGGTGATGTATCAACCTACGAGCCAAGGAGAAACAAGACAGATTTCCACATGATGTTTTTTTCATCGAAACAAGTGATAATTAATTTCTAATACGTACAGGATTCTAATGTCCGTTCTCGTCTTTATTTTTATATCCGCTTAGTTTTCTATTTATAGTGTAGGAAATGAGTTTCGTGATATGTAATATATAACTTACACTTTCTTTGATTGTCCTCCATGGCAGAGGCCAGCCTTGGATGAGGTGCCTCGAGCATCGCTTCCAGTTGCATTATCCGTTGATGTGCTTCTCGATTGGTCGCTCTTTGTTTCTCCAAACGAGCCGCGTAATCTTCTAATAACGCCTGTAACAAAACGAATGTTACATTTTCACTCAGCATTTTTATATTACACTGGCTGACCTTGCAAATGTCGTATTGTATGTTGTTGTAATTTATGGGTTGATGTAAATCGGTGTAGTTGTAAATGGGTAATGTAATATGGTAATGCATGGTATGGGTTGTTGTAAATTATGGGTTTGCAGTGGAAGGGTGAAAATTAAGGGTTAAGTGTATTTTTTAACGCCACATGATGAAAAATATTTGTGCAAAAAATAAAAATAAAATATGCCGAGGGTCGAAATGGCGCCATAAAATACAAAAACATCATGACTACCCTACTACTATTATTAAAACCTATCTACAATTGAAACTAAAATCTTTACTGTGTTTAAATCTTTAAGTATTGAAATGCACGTGTAAGCTATTATGTATCTGAAGCCAGCAGAAAGGACTCAGTTCACTAGTATATACTGTAAATTGCTTATTTACGGCATGACCTGTGCATAGACCAGAGCGATCATATATTTATTCAGAACCAACCTGAACTGAAGCTTGGTCCGCCTGCGCGCCCTGACTCTGCCGTAACAACTTGTTCTCGTGCTCCAGTCGTATCAAACGTTCCTTCATATCGTTCGGTATCAGCTCTTGTGATACATTGTCTTCTCTTGCACCTGATCAAGTTAACAAAATTGGAAAATTGAAACCTTCAATTTTTATTCTATTTTCTCTTTGTTCATATAATTGTGTTCGGAATACCGCACGAAGATTTTATTTTATATCAATAGCCATCGAGCAAGCAGACTACCACAACACCATATTTAAGTGAGTTTTAAGCTATTGCATAGCTTTTGTCGCGGGGTTTGAGCGCGGCGACCGAATCAAGAAATTCCGTAACGAAAAAACCTAACATCCCCCACTCTGATCGGCACAGCGGTACGGCGTTGAATGCCGTGCACACGTTACTATGTGTGTATGTAATTCACCCAACTGAACCAATTTTATTGTCAAAGGACTCAGAAACTCATTGACAAAAACAAACAAAAATTCCAAAACAAACACACGTAAAAATAATTATATACATTTCAAATATTAAAACATATATAAAGGACATGGGTGTATTTACCAGCGGCAGTGGTACATCGCAGCTCATCCACGCTGTCCCGTAGTGCGTCCCTGTCTCTCGCCGCTGCGTCTCGTTCTCGCTGCAGCGCGGCCGCCCGACTGCTTAGCCGCTTGTTCTCCACTTCCAACTTGTCCGCCTTCGTCATCTCCGCATCCAGCTTCTCATTCAGCTCAGTCACCTGCAACAACCAACATACGTTCCCAATCACACGTCTATCCCTTACTACTTAGTTAATGTTACATAATAATGGTTACTTGTGGATAATATTGAATCAGTGATAAAGCCGAGATCTATAGAGCGTACATAGACTTATCACAAACATAAGTTTCAAGCTAAAATAGTTGTCATTAAAATCATTAAAATGGTTGATCAAGAATCCAGGATGTCATTCGTCATCCCAGCTTCCAGTTGTATGGTATAACTCACCTGCTTCTTGTAAATGTCGAGTTGCGCCCTGACCGCGTTGGCGCGCAGCGCGGCCTGCTCTTGCTCGATGGCGCGCTCCACGTGCTCGGTGTTGGCGCGCTCCAGTAATTTTACCTACAAACAGACAATAATCATATAAAAAAAACTAACATGCAACCAATATAGGAAACTATTTATTGTTTGTTTCTGGCGTACATTTAACTGTTAACCCTAGCGACCTTATAGTTTCACGCAGACAGAGAAGCACACTTTGATTGCTCAACCAGAGAACTTAAACCAGCGAAGTTGCGGAGAACGCTCTCCGAAAAATAGGAGTTGCGAGCGACCTAAAAGCACCCCCTATGGGGTTCGTTGTTGGTGGGGTTTCACGTACACCCCCATGTGGGGTTCCTTTCGATATATGCGTAAAGAATACGATGTAACTCAGTACCTGTCTCCGCAAGTCGACATGCTCCTCCATCCTCTTCTTGTATGACGCGACGGCTGCCTCCAGCGCCGCCGCCTTCGCCGCTGTTTCTCGCAACGCATCGACTTCATCTTTTAACGTGACATTTTCTGATGCCGCTATCTGTGACAACCAAATACAGATTATCTAAGAAGAAAAATTGATGTCTTATGTAATGCTGATTTTAGCACTACTGTCAACCCTGGGCGAGATTTTTGTGATGTTATTCACGTTCTATCCAAGTCTATATTCAATCCAATCTATGCACGTAACCATCCGATCATGTTTCATTCTATATCTGTACTAATATTATAACTAATATAATAAATGCGAAAGTAACTCTGTCTTTGTCTATGACGTGATCACGGCCAAACCGCTGAACCGATTGTGATTTCATATAGAGATTTCCCATTTTTTTAAAAGTTTTTATAGATTTTTATTCGAGATACATAAAAACAATACTCAACAACCTGGTCCAGTCGCTGGTTTTCTGGGCAGCACGAAGTCTATTACTACTAGTCTATACCTATATGTATATAAAATTCTCGTGTCACTCTTAGTTGCCATACTCCTCCTAAACGGCTTGACCTATTTTTTTTTAATTTTGTACGTACATTTGGTAGGTTTGAGAATAGGTTCTAAACTATTTTAACCTAAGTCATAAGAGGGGCCCACGCCCAACATAATTTTTTCGTAATATGGAAAAAAAAAATTATGAAGTGGCACCAAAAAATACATACAACCCCCAATTTTCACCTTTCTATCACCAACCGAGCCATCACCAAAGCGAGTCTATTTCCCAAATCACTATCATCCAAACCAAAAAGAAAAAAACTTTAGATAGATAACAAAAAGGTAGAGACACTACACACACCTGTAATTCCTCGTTCCTAAGCTTGAGCACGGTGAGCTCCCTCTCCAACGAGTCGGCCCTCGCTCGCTGGTCGTCCCGCTGCAGCTCCACCTTGTCCAGCTCGTCCTTGAGCGCGTCGAGCTGCGCCCTCATGTTGCTGTACCGCAGCGTGCCGGCGTGCGCGGGCCCCAGCGACGCGCCCGCCTCGTCCAGCTCGCGGGGCTCACTCCCGTAGTCCGCGGCCTCCCGCGCCGCGGTCAGTCTACTCACCTCGCTTAGTAATGTCATCTTCTCCTCTTGAAGTATTTTCACCTACGGTATATTACAATTTGGCGTTAATTATGTCCGCTTATAAAGCTTTTTTTTGCTATCTTTATATTGGGTCACTTTCGTTTCTTGCGTTATGTGTTGTGAATTATGTGGGTATATGATTTTAAACTGGTATTATCGAGGACTACACACTGTTTAATACAAGTACTAATATATTTATACATCGTGAGTACCAAAATATACCAAAAATATTATACTAAAATATGGAGGTATATGTACTTATTATACAGGATGTAAGACAAACGATCCCGAAGACGAAGTGATAGTACCTTTGAAGAAAAGGCTTATAATGTCTACCGACGTCTTATTCATCCAGATATTTTTTTTTCATTTTCGGGAGCGTTTGCCTTACACCTGTAAATGAATACCTATATTTATCTATTTATTACTGTTAACGTGTTTCAATGCATGTGTGAATAACGCATCTGTCTGTTTCATGTTTCATGTTGAATCAGTATGTTTTGTCACTAGACTAACCATTAGATTAACTGCAATATTCTTCTCCCAAACTACTCTAGACTACTTTTAAAGAACATCACGAAATTCATGCACTTACATTTTATAGTAATATACTATTGCCTCTTCCGTTCCAATTAATGTTTGTTAGCACCAATTTAACTAACCTGCGTGTCGAGATCATGGCATCGCTGCGCTAACGCCTCTCTCATGTCAGCATCCGTTTGGTCCACGGGCACTGGTTCCGAGTGCAAACTGCCACGATTCACACCTAACGTTAAAGTTTCCAGTTCCTAAACAATAATTAACATCGATTACAGTACTGCGCTACGACCATCATTGAACTGTTATGAAACTTTGGCTAGCCAAACGTATTACGCGGATTGGGTAATGTTTCGAGAGATGCGCTGTTTGAACATTGGGTCGGCCGTTGCGGGTAATTAACACAATTCGAAGTAACAGACGACAGTGATAAATACAGATGCTAAGTCGTTAGTTTCAGCGTCTATACGGACGCAATGGTAATTGATAAATGCAAGTGTCATATTCCGGAGTGAAATAAAATTACAAGAAGTGTCTATGTTACGGTAAATTACTCTTCTGTAAAAAAAAATCGCACTTACACTTTGAATTTGCAAAAGTGCCAATCATTAAGTGAAAGCTGTGGTAACTTTTAAAACAACAACAAGTCACTATCACATGCAACTTCTTCAACGGTTAAAATTAGCCGTTACACGCACACATTTCGAATTTCGATTCCAAATTTAAACTAGTAACAATTAAAATTTAATCACATCAAATATTCAAATATATTCGATTATTAAAATAACACAGCAGAACTAATTTGAAACAGTAGAACACATCTCTCTCGCTACAGTATCATCGCGTAACAGCTTTAATAGAATAATCCAACAACCGCGACACTCAAGAGTTAACTAACGACATTACATGCAACACGGTGCGAATTCTCGTGATCCAAGGACGTTAATATGCGTATCTAATGCGGCTACGTGTCCAGCCCGGGCCCGCAATAACAATTCACTATGCACCACCGAAACCACTCTTGAGCAACACTTTGTTAATTGAATTTTTGCAACGATCTCAATGTAACGCCCTGTTTACAGAAGTTACATAAGATTATACATATATTTTAAAAATTCCGTGCCAATTAAACTAATTTCGTTCCTCATAATCTTACATAAGAGAAATTAACTCACGAATACGAGGCACAAACAAGACCAAAACCGTCTTTACACTCTTTCAGTTTACACAAATGCACATCTCAGCAGAGAACTGTTTACACAATGTTTATAAATAGCCGCGTAAAGCATTCTTTACGTGGTAGAGCCATATAATTTCATTACCTGTATAGCTTGCATTATGGACCGTTGACATGATAACTCCAGCTCCATAATGCGTGTTATGTATTCTTCTTTCTTGATGCAGTTGACTGCACAACCTATTTGAATTACAATGACAATAACTATCATATGTGCATTTAATTGTGTCTCAATCAATCAACACACTTAAATGAATCGTTTAAAAAATTAATTCCTTTTTTTAATTTAATAAATTAAGATATCAGTAAACCAAATGGCTTAATACATATTATTACACTATAATACTAAAATATACAAATTTTATAATGGTCAAAGATTGATCAATTATAAATATACGGGATGTAAAAAAGGAAAAGTAACATTCTAAGTTTATTTACATGAAATAATATAAGATATAAATAAACAAAACGGCGTATTACAGTAGAATTCTGTAATATACTGATTTGTTAATGGCCAAAAATTACTCAAGTACAAATAACACAAGACGAAAAAAGTAAAAGTAACATTCCGAATAGAGACATCGCGAATTACATTTTTATACAATTGTGTTTTAAAAGGTCACAGAATACTATCAACGAAATGTTACCGCGCAAATATGGTGTTTATATGCAATTTGTATATCATCAATCTTACAATGACAGCGTTTAAGGCCTAGTCCAAAATTCTGACTAAATGCGGATTGAGACTTCATACACCTTTGAGAACATATATAGACAATCCTCGCATGTTTCCTTCACCGAAGCAATATTAATTTCTAGTAAGCAGATTACTTTTTAAAAAATGTGGTGCATTCAGGATTCGAACGCTTGTCCTCCCATTCAGACCAACGGTCCAACAAATAGGTTTTAACTGCTTTAAAATCAATAAATATAACTGCTGTTAAATCAAATTCATCAAATTCCATTTATACAGGAATCCAGGGATTTGTATAATAAAAGGAAGTCAGGTTAGATACCCAATTAGAGTAACTAATACCAAAATGTCGTGTGGCGTTAACTCCAACCACTAAGATTTTTGTCTAGCGGCTCAAAGACCCTATTGTATACGACAATTACATGTTATTTCACGGGTATTAATCGTGAACATGTGAAGATTCGTGGTTGTGTCCATGTGTGATCGTTTAAATTGTATATTTTTTATGTAATGTAATGAATAATGTTCAGTAAATTACGACAAAATAAATACCTTTAAATCAACTTACTAAGAACCAACTGCAGTAACCTGCCCAAGTCTGACGGGTCAGCATTTTCAGCAATGTTGACCACATCTGGTCGAGTGAACTCTTGAAGACTTAAGTTTAAGATATCTTGATGGTAATCTAAAAGTAAAATTATTTGGAAGTTACAATTTACTTCAATTGACTTTAACTATATTTTAGGTATATAGTTTGACGGCATGTGTTGATCATAGACGATCTTCGGAGTTAAGCAACTTTGGGCGCGGATGGTAGCATGGTCATCATCATCATATCTTACAACCCATATCTTTGCCAATTTTAGGGTAATTTTTCACAAAAATTGCGCGGCCGTCCGAAATCTACGATGCTATCCAAGTGCGGATTAAAAGATGTCATACACCTTGGAGAGCTACACAATCTGTTAGGTATGCAGGTTTCTGCACAATGAAAAATTACTGATTCGATATTCGCCCCCGGGTCTCCCGAGCGACTTTCACACCCCAAGGCTATAATATTATTATTATAATGGGTATGATATGATGTATTACATTTGAATTTGTAAAAGATTTAGAGATATTGTCCAAAACATTTTAATCTATTTCATAGTTATCAAACACACAATTATGTAGATAAAAGGTCAGTTTTATACATCACTTTCATACACATCAGTATGTCTGTGTAATCAAGAGACCTATTAAATCAAAAGCTATCTGACCTAAATTATTGCCATTCATAGCGAAGTGATCGGGACTGACCAATATAACCTTAAATTATTCCCGGTAGAGCTGAGAACATGCTGTATTCTTGACAATAAGTGATGTAATGCACAATAGACATGATATCAGATATCAACATATTGTTTACCAGAACTACATACCAACAACTCCTTCCAATATTTTTTTCAAATTGCTCACTTTTAGTCTCCAGTTATGTCCCACATCTGTTTTGATTTTGGAATTCCATGTTGGTGTGAAATATTCAGGAGCTATTTGAGAAAGGGCTTCTGCTATAGCAACACCATCAGACAGTTCTGTAAAATAAATATATATTTTTTTAAATACATATTTACATTGGTTTCCCCAAACAGGAGGTATCTAAATCAACATACTTTAGACATACATTTGCCCCGAGAAATTATATTCTTAACCTAATGCCAGACTTTGAGTGTAAGGATTACTAGTCATCTTTGTTTTCTGATTGAGGTGCACACTGATGAACAACTGATAATGAAATGGCACCCAAAAGACTTTTCTGTTGGGAGTGTTTATTTGAGGCTTGTATGTTGCTATGAGTCCTTTATGTGTCCTTGTGTAAAAGCCAACAACAGACAAGAATATAGTGCTAGGACCCTCCTATGGGAGGTTACTGGGTTCTGTATCTCCATTTTTTTTCCCAAAGGTACTTATTCATGGAGGTAACATTTTTTAAATGTCTCACTTGATTATTTGGATAACCAACATTCTTATATGATCAACTGAGAAATTGTTATGATGTGTAGCATTGAAACACTCACTTTTGATTGGGAGACCAATTGGAATAAACATCACTTGAAAATTTACAACTTTGTTGTAACAAAATAGATGCATTATGTCAATACGCTTTTTACAATTTTCACACTACAATGTGAGACACTCACAAGGGTAGTTAAGCTGTGTAATATTCACGGAGCCTGGACAAATATTTCATATATTTAGGTTAATGGCTAACAAAAAAAAATGCTCACTTTATGGTACTCGCTCATAGTGATCACTGACATTGAATGGGCAGTGGTTCATGGACATGCATAACACCTACACATTGGCAGCTAATTTATAATTAGTGGACCTGCTTCAAGGACCATTGCTAAAGAACCTTGTAATTGATATATAAAAACTAATTTATACTTCAACACCATTAAAGTTCCAATATTGCAAGAATTATCTAACAGACCATAAGACACTAAATTATATTATAGTTTCAGAAGCATAATAATTTGACTATGAATTACGAATAGGATGTCAAAAAAAGACAATAGCTTTAGGAATTCGAAAGTGAGGTCAATACTCAAGTGTAATCTATGTATCTACTTTATCAATTTGTTCATAATGTGAGTCATAGGGGCCAGACAATAACAATATTATGAGTTGACTACCACGATCAGAATATTACAATCTTACCAGTTGGATTTCCATGTTTGGCAGTAAGGTTTAGAGTCTGCAACCACTTAATTAGATTGTCGCACAACACTGCACCATTGCCTTCCATTTTATTAGTCTAATCCTACTTAACACTACTTTAATGTAACCGAAAAATTATAGTATATTATATGCGAAATTCATCTTATTTAGAAAAGTAAAGGTACGAAGCCATCCGTAACCTATGACGTTTTCTTATTTATTTATTTTTAATACTATTTTCCAGTCGACGGTCGGTTTTTACTTTTTATCATTCTTTTCCATTCTCTATGGCCAAACCAAACTATTCAGATGACACGTAACAGCATATAATACATAGTCTATGTTAGCATATAGATATAAATTTATCTCTGAATAGTCTGTGCGAAAATAGTAATAACATGTAGCGGCATAAAAAAATAAAAATATTACAAATAAACCAAGATTGAAGATTTGTGCATTGATTTTACCTACTTATTAATGAAGCGTTATGTCTAGTTCTAGCAATATTTCTCAATCTGCTTATTCGCCATCTGAACCTGAAACTCCGCAAGTACGTTGTAATTACGTGTTAGTGTATTTCTTAGTGAAATAATTTAATATTTGTGTATATATAATAAACATGTCGGAGTATGTGTTCTGAGTTATGGAACTAATACCTACATTTCAAAGATTGGTTAAATTGCAATTGATCCAAAAGATTAAACACTTCATAGACTTAGTAAAAATAAAGGGCTAACGAATTTTTCAATATTCTGAGGTTAGTTTCTACGAAACATTAAGTTTACTATAGATTTCTGTGAAGTAATCTGTCAATTACATTACATACAGATTTATGAAATAGTTATTAAACACATGGTCTTTTACATGTGGATAGCTTGTATTTATGCATCTAAGCCCTAAAGTGGTAGTAGCAGCCACTTTTATTTATTTCTGTAACACCTAATCTAGGGTATACAAGGACTTAACTTAATGCATAATGGCATTCTCTACCAGTCAGCCCTGGATGCTTGCAAGAAAGTAGAATAGGTGTATTAATGCCGATTATAAAGATCTTTAATATTTATAGATATATTTATTAAATAAAGTACGTAATACAAATACACACTATAAGTAAATAAAGATAATCATACATACATAAATTAAAAATATATAACATACCATACCAATATCATTATAGCTAAGCATTTGTTCCATTATGATAAATGGCTATCAAATCACAGTTTCATCTAGACATCTAGGAAGTATGCCATTCTGTATAATACAATTGTCCATTTTCAGACTACACCACAGACCAGGATTCAAAACTTTGACCAATCTATAACGCATGGAGATATTGGGCACACTATTGAGAAGTCTTTAAAAAATGCTCAAAAAGAGATTCATCAGAAAAGAATTCAGTCATTGAGAAAAGAACTTGACTACCTAAAATCTACAGAGTGGAAGTTTGAATACGACAAGGGATTTATGCAATGAAATAATACAATAATATTTCATCAATATTATCAATATGTTTTCATATGTATCTACTTTCTTGGGCAGTTTATTTACCAGGAAAGAGGACAATGATTATGAAAAAGAGAAATATCTAGCAGAACAACTTTTAGAATTGGAATATGATGAAGACAGAATTGAAAGTGAAACACATAATAATGCTGAAATAGAGATTCCTGCTAATAGAGTATGTTTTGAAAGAACAGGTAAATATGGCTTCAACATCTTCACTTGTTTCAGAGCACATGTGTCTCCTTGTATTTGAGGAGAGATGGAGCTTCTATCACGATTCTGATGTTATCTACATTTATCTAACCTAAGAAGTTCTTAGACCATCCAAAGATTGTTGCAACTATTTTGATAAGTAACTAAAATTGGAAAGATATATATGCTTGCAGTGATAGCCTGGCGGTTGAACGTTGGTTTCCCGATCGGGAGGTTGTGCGTTCGATCCTCGGCGCGCACCAATAATTTTCTTAATTATGTGCGTATTAGAAATTAATTATCACTCGCTTTACAGTGAAGGAAAACATCGTGAGGAAACCTGCACACCTGAGAGTTCTCCATAATGTTCTTGAAGGTGTGTGAAGTCTGCCAACGTGCACTTGGCCAGTGTGGTGGTCTATGACCTAAACTCTCTCTATGTGACAGGAGACCCGAGCCCAGCAGTGGGACAATTATGGGTTAATATGTAAGCATGGAGAAATACTCTTAATTTTATTCAGAACCTTTATACCCTTCTCGCTTCAACAACCCGTATCCCTCAAACGTGAAAGTAGAACAATAATCAGTGTTTATTTACATATTAAACGTGTGACTATAAATAGTTTAAACAACTCATAATTGGAACAAACGCCTATGTTATTATACACAATACTCTATGCTAGTTAGTAAATAAAGTTGTTAAATCAATTAAAGTTGATGGGACTCCGGTATACTGAGTCGTTCGATTCATTAGAACCAATTATTACGCATGAACGAAAAAATTGTAAGGAATTATAGAAACAAGAATTGCACGTAATCAAACATATTATACATTATGTGTATAGTTCTGAGAATGTATTAAATGATTTTTTAATAGTTGTTTTTAATTCATAACCTAATTTTATATCCGTTTTAATATTAGAATGCTATTTACGCTCCACGGATGCGTTTATATGTGGGTATTAATTTATTATTTAATATTTTATTTATTAATTCAGTACCTACTGAATTAATTATTTTAGTTTGCCCATCTTGTTACGACACAATAAATTCACAAATATATTATATGTTTCCTTAGTTATTTAGTTTCCTTGTGTATTTGTGGATATCTAGTCCGACGGTAACATTCATTGACCAAATAACTTTGAATTAAAACCGATCTCATCCTCTCATTTCTGGTTCTCGATAATGTTCTCGAAGGTGTGTGAAGTGCCGATCCGCACTTGGCCAGCGTAGTTGACTATGGCCTTAAACCCTCTCAACGTGGGAGGAGAACCGAGCCCAGCAGTGAGACAACTATGTTTTGTTATGAATGAATGAATCATCTCTCCATGCGCTCTTTTCAACACGCGAGGCAATGGCTCAGTCATACCTGAAGGTCGCTGGGTTCTTTACAGTACATATTAGTCCCCAGGCTGCTCACGAATGGAAACCTCTCAGGTATACCGATTTCCAGATGTTTCCTTTCATCGAAACATATGATAATTAAAAATTTAAGGTTATGTGTTGGATCCTAAAGCAGGTCCTCCCCAGGAGTGTATCAGTCTAACCACTAGGCTAACATAGTCATAAAGTAATAGTATTAATAGTAGGTTCATAATATATGTTACCGGTACGATAATCAATTTAAAACCATATAAAAATTAAACTTATCGCCGTCTCAGTGCTTATATTTTGAGCCTATAATGCAAATGCAGTCGCAGGTCAAAAAATCATTCGCCGACGCCTAGCGTTACGGCATTTATACGGACGATTTTTTTTTAACTCTTTCTGTATTCATACACTGGCAGTAATAGCATGAACGCCGATCTTCCGTACGCGGGACTAATCTTTCAAGTTAAGTGTGTATTAGAAATTAATTCTCAAGAAGTTGTGTGAAGTTTGTCAGTCACCACTAGGCCAGCGCACTGGACTATATATTCAATCCTTTATATTGTGAGGAGACTCCAGGAGTGGGCCAGTTATGGGTTGTAATGATGATAAATCACAGAAACCAATTTAATATCTAATATATAGCGTCCAATATGCAGTGCCTAATGTTTGATACCCAGCTTCTCTTGTACAATGTTTAGTGTCTAATATTGCATCATTGCTTATGGCAAGTTGGTATAACACAATATAATAGTTATATACAATTATGAGCTTAGTATTAAGTGTCAAACCGTAGGTACTTTACCCAGTACGATCCAGAATTTGAACTTGGCGTGGCTTAAACTAAAGAAATAATAACTACGATATCAATTAGTACAGGGCTAGATACTCTTTCAATGTTTCTAAGTCTTCTTTTACATTAATGAAAAGCCTAATACTAGTTGTATTCCAATGCTGACGATGATAGTGTAAACTATTTATTTATTTTTTATTTGTCGTTGAATAAACTCCTTAACTTATTTGTTAGAATGGGAGAACGTAATACCTATCTTCATCCTCAACTAATTGACCCTAATGAGTATGAGACATACGTGGCAGGCGTTACAATAAACATAATAATATGTTATATAAAAATAGTACTTCCAAAGGAGTATTTAACAATATGTTTAGCGTAACTTCCTATAAATATGTGTATTACTATTTCATTACGCGCTGCTCCCGTCGGCAAGTAGTAAACTCAAAGCGTATTTAAAAAAACACCATTACTCATCCATGGTTATATAATTATTCTTAAATATCGTATGCTTTAAAAAATAGAAACACTAAAATAGAGCTAATCTCGTGTTATAAGCATTCAATACAAACTTAATAATTATTTTACACAAAATGTTTGGAGATGAGTTTGTTATACAAGAAAAAAGTATAAATAACTATAAGATTATAGTAAGTGTTATCTGTAACTATAAGAAATATTATCCCTGGCAGATTCTTGCTACTTTTTCTTACAGGCCCTACTCATCGTAAACATTCCGAAGCGATACCATAAGCTTGACTGTCCAAAAATATTTGTAGAACCCAACTCCGAATAAAAATTTAATATCTATCAAACATTAGTCTAAAAAAATATTCTCGGGTGGAAGTAAGGTCCGTATTCATCATCACATCCCATAATTGTCCCATTGCTGAGTTAGGACCTCCTCTTACATTGACAGGGTCTAAGTGGGGGTTACATACTTAAGTCACCTTCGAAAACATTATTGAGAATCCTCAGGTCTCGCGATGTTTTCCTTCACCGCAGTAAGTGATAAGTAATTCCTAATACGCGCATAACTTTTAAAATTATAAGTGCAGAATGTAAGCGCACGCGCTCTCGTTCGAGTAACCAACATTCAAACTAGTAGGCTACCACCTCGTCTAAGTCCTTTTTGCATATTTACATTTACAAATGATTATGTAAATCATATGATATTATGTAAAAAACTTAATTACCATCAAAACCTGTACCAATAAAGATATGACATGAAAATGTTTATTATAATCGTTTATTATCATGTAACATCTGGATGACTTAACCGATTTTTTATGTTAATAGCCGACAAACAACTGATGGTGAATGGTCACCGCCGGCTTGCGCTGGTAACACTAAAATAGTAGTCGCAAAGTATGGCTCCAGAGCCGCATGTAGCTCTTTGGCTCCTTAAGTGCGGCTCTTGCACAAATATCTACGGAAGGCGTGTACTAATTAATTAGTATAATAAAAGTTTACAGACAAGCAGATTTGGCTACCAATTTTTTTTTAATTCTTGTAATTTTCATATTAGGCTCTTTGGCTGATAAAATTGCCGACCACTGCACTAAAAGCAGCTAACCTAACCTAACCTAATCTTTGCCAAGAAAGCGGAGTACCTTTTACTTTACGACACTACAACCAAACCTACTAACTACTTTAACTAGAAGAAGAAGAAGAGAGTGAATAGGCTTTTACTAAGGTAGTGCGCTTCACCATCT
>DWPQ01000058.1:0-24413 GCA_018251795.1 Perichares adela
GCAGGTTTCCTCACGATGTTTTTCTTCACCGTAAAGCAAGTGATAATTAATTTCTAATACGCACATAATTTAGAAAAATTATTGGTGCGCGCCGAGAATCGAACGCACAATCTCCCGTTCGGGAAACCAACGTTCAACCGCCAGGCTATCACTGCCGTTATGTGTCTTTAATTTAAAATCATAAAAAATATCCAAGAAAAAAAAAAATGTTTTTGGAGTGGGCCACCCTTATTATTAAGTGTTATAAATTTTTTTTTACAATATATTTTCAGAGCTTTCAAATAATCGGTGAATTAAGCCATATAGCTCAAAGTTTTATTCCGATGATACATACACATAAGAAAAGCTTATTACTTACTTGACTACCTACCATATTCCACATCAATGAAGTAAAGTTTTTCCATGACAAGCATAATACGCGAGTTTCCATCCTAATTCCTTTGCCGTGAAGGCATCAAAGATATGTTTGGTGTAACGGATTCATTGGAGGTACTGACCGTTTGTCAGTTGTCATCATAAAGTCTGCTCGTTTGTCGGCTGTTTGCATTAAAAAAAAGGCAAGATGAAGAATAACACTGTGCTGACGGCTCAAATGTCAAGTGGTGTCAAACCAACCAGTAAACAATTAAGTAAACAAATATAATGCTAATATAAAAAACATAATTTTCACATAATCTAAACCCGCGAATTGAATGCGTTAATAATACGCAAATGTAGATCGCAAACAGCGCAGAGTTGTTATTCAAGTGTAGACTTCGTAGCTAACATAGAAATATGGTAACAATTATTAAGTATGTTTAATAAATTATATGCATACGGAACACTTATTCCAACGCATCAGTGATTTGTGCAAATGAGTAATGATTGCGTAAACAAGTACTTTCACGAGTGTTGGTATTGCTATCTCATAAGCAATTCGTGGTAATATAGAAAAAAAGTATTTGAAATAAATCATACGTGGAGTAGGTACAGGTATACACCAACATATAAATTTTACGACACGACGCGTTGGTGGTATCAATTCCGAATCAAAGTGAAAACAGAATTAAGTAATAAAAATAAAGTACACATAAGAAGGCGCGTTATAAAAATGTCGTAAAATTATGAAGTATTCATTACAAAGTTTATAAATCGCCCGGCGGACATAAAGAGACGAAATCCTCACTTACCTGTTGTTATACACTTTTTATTATTTCCTCACTACATTTGAATACAAACGTATCGCGTCGGGCACCGTTCGCAAAAGTTTTTTACGATTTCCCTCGCGATAACGCGCGACGTCCAAAAAGCATTTCTGTGTTCGTTTGCATCTCGACGTAAAAAACGTTAAAAACACTAAACACGGACCGACCGTGACGCATCCGACGACATTTTTCAATATCGACGCAAAAAAAAGATATTAGGCGAAATATAAGTAACTATGTTTCGAAAATAACCCCGCTATCGTGCCGCTTGACGGGGCCCTTATCAGAGGGGCGATTATTCAAATCGAACGAAAACGAAAACGAAAAGCGCGTCTCTTCTAAAAGCTTAAGGTTCGAATTTCTAAGGTATGTCTTTTTGAAATTTCATCGTTATTGTTTTACGCGGTTCACGGATGGCTCGTTAGAGGGAGAGGTCCGCGGGCGCTCGTACAAGCGAACGAGACGGCCGTATGTATGATAGACGGGCCGAGTCCGTCGAAGCGACGTCCGCCGTACCTTAGGCAGTGGCGAACACTTTCTCATCCTCATACTAAAATAAACTATCATTTGCTTTTTATGCGCGGCTGGTATATTTAGACGATTGTCGCGTTGTTTTTCCATTGAAAAAAGTGTTAAGTGGATGATTTATATTAAGTGCGGCGCGTTTCGGCGGCTTCCGGAGTAATTATTAACTGAAATGGCCCTAAACTCCTTCGCTTCGGCTCTATTATGACGGCACACAGATGGAATTATTCATCATTTTCGAACGTAAATTTTTCTTTGTCGGCTAGAAAGGCCGAGCTACCGTCGGTTGGACATTAGTGGTATGTGTACTTTACTCAAACATGCCTACAAATATGTCTGCATAGATATCAAAATGACGATTGTATCGTAAACAGTGATTACAAATAATATCAAGCGCAGGCACGAGTAGGATGGGTAGAGTCAATACGGAAAATTTGAGGACGCACAATAAATAAAATATATACTTACAACTCATACTCTCTTAGATTTGTCTTGATTCGCTTGCTCGAGTATTGACTCGACTATTGTTGTTAAATCGTATATACCAGGGATCAGCAAAGCGCGGCTCCAGAGCCGTATGTTACTCTTTGGCTCTAAGTGCAGTTTTGACACAAATATCCACGGAAGACGTGTACTACTTATTTAGTGTAATAAAAGTTTACTAAAAAGTATATTTGGCTAACATTTTTTTTTGATTTCTAATTTTAATATTTGGCTCTTTGGCTAATAACTTCGCCGACAACTGGTGTATGCTATTAATATAAGAAATATGTTTTAAATTGTGCCTAATCCCTACTTATCGGAACTTAAACATTGTGGTTGACTATGACCTTAAATCTTAATGGGAGAAGATCCCTAAGCCCACCAGAGAGACAATTATGTGTTGTAATTTATTTTCGTTGGTTGAGAATCCATAAAGAATTAATCGCGCTGTTTGCTCTGTAATTTATTAATTATGGTTAATAACATTTAAATAAATAAACACTTCAATAAATCATTACTAACTACGAAATGACAGCCAGTCACAAAGTATATTTATAACAAGGTGTTATTCTCTTTAGTTTATTTGCATAAACCGCATATTGAATTAAAGAGAAAAACTTCATGAAACATAAATTATTCTACACATTCCATGTCATTGCCACCTTTACATATCAAAAGTATCATCTATATACATAAAATTCCCGTGTCACAGTATAAGTTGCCATACTCCTCCGAAACGGCTTGACCCATTTTCATGAAATTTTTTATGTATATTTGGTACGTCTAAAATAGGTTGTAATCTATTTTTCATACCCCTAATTGATAACGGTGGTACACCACAATTTTTTTTTCAAATTTTCGGACACTGTTTCTATGATGTGGCATCAAAAAAACATACAACCGCTAATTTTCAGCCTTCTACCACATACTCCTTTTTTAACACAATAATTTGGCATAACAACGTTTGCGGGGTCAGCTAGTCATATATTATTATAGTAGCTATTGCCATAAAATTCTGGACTTATTTAACTTAAAAACAGTTCCGGTAGACACACTTTAGACTAATTTATACCGTAGAGTCGAAGCAAACGTAATCGCGGACGGAAGCTAGTATATAAAATGTAACACTTGGAACGCATTAATACAGTAGTGACTACCCGAGTCATTAATTAAATTGAAACGCTTATTAATTGATTAACGGCACAGGTGAAGCGTCACTAAATATGGACTTAGTGTTTGCATTGAAATACGAGTACAAAAGAATATTAATATATAATTTTTTTGTTCATTTTACATGCGCTTGTTGATAATAAAACGATAACACTGGATACATTTTTCATTTAACGTGTAGGTAGATATTTAATGTGTAAATTTGCGACTTTTTATTGGATAAGGAATGCATTATATACTTATTTTTTATTAATAAACAAGGAACAATTCGATCGCAAACACAACCCAGTGACATAAACCGAAAAATATGGGTGCTGTCCAAGTCTGAGAGCTTTAAAGAATACTATAACATATCTCAAATTTAAATTTTCTAGCTATTTGTATTCTTTGATCTAAGCCTAAGCTTAAGCTGAGTGCATCTTGAGTACACAATATAGTTAAACTTAGGAAATTCTTACGCTATAAACCGCCCCATAACAATTATCCAGACTGCAAACCAGAAAAACGTTTTAGATAAGACTAAGCACGGTTTGTACTATCGACCTAAGCCTTTACATAAATGTTAATGCAGACTAAACTGTAGGGGATAATAAATAATAATAAATATAAACAAACGCTAACACACTCATATCCCCGCACTAGGATTCCCTGTGTCGCGGGTGGCATGGACAACACAAATACCACATCACTAACACCCATGACCCGAGAACAAATATTTATCTGTCACAGAAATATCTGCCCCGGCCGGGAATTGAACCCAGGACCCCTCGCTTCGCAGGCAGGGTCGCTACCAACTAGGCTCGGGGTCGCCAATTTAAGGGATTCCATTGAACCTAGAGTCTAAGCCAAACTTTCCCGGCTGGTACACACTGATGAGTAACGAATAAGGCTTTGGCAGTAAGTACCTCCGTGAGAGGTCATCGGACATCATACAGTTAAATCCTAACAGAACTAGTTCCTGGTGGTAGCCTGCCTTCCATTCTTGGTTCACCAATCTCCTTCTAGAGTCAACTGAAAGTTGCTGTGTCTGAGAATTTATAAGGATTCTCGCTTCCTTATTGGTTGGCAACGCATTTATGATGCCTTTGGTGGTATGGACTTCCATAGACAATGACCACCGCTTATCATCAGGTGTGTCGTCTACTCGTTTGACGGCGTTAAAAAAATGTATAAGAATTCGATTCCAATACATTGACATAAAAGTCGATAGCTATTTACAATACAAAGTAAAATGTATAGGAATTCGACTTCCATACATCGACATAAATAAGTCTTCAATACAGTAATTTTCATACGAGAAACATCCTTACAAACAAATAAAATGGGAGTGTATGTTCGTAATATTTAAATACATAACTGCTTTTTACTTAATGCATATTATTATGTATTTACTAGCTGACCGCGCAAATTTCGTTTTGCCATACAAATTAAATGTAATGTTTGGGGATTGGTGATGCAGGATGGAAATGAAGGGTTGTATGTATTTTTTAATACCATATCATATAAAAAAAAAATTGCCCAAAAAAATAAATAATGTTTGGGGTGGACAACCGTTATCACTTGTCGGCATAAAAAATAGTTTCCAACATATTCTCAGACCTACGAAATATACATATAGTATTTCATAAAAATCGGTCAAGCCGTTTCTAACACTTAACTTTCGTTAACTAACACTGTGACACGAGAATTTTATATATATAGATAAACGGTACATATACTAAAATAACATTCATTATACTTTTTGTCTGGCTATCTGTTTTGTTCCGGCTTATCTCTTTCACTGGAAGACACAGGAGGTTGTGGCGCACGAAAAAGGCTATAATTTAATCTTAGAATACCTGCGTCTTCTGTACTTACGCGGGAAAAACTTTGTGACACACTAATTTCCACGCGGGCGAACCCGCGGGCACACCTAAGTTCAAAATAAAATGTATACGATAGTTTAGCATAAACGTGCCATTACAAAGGTAAACATTTTCCCAAAGCCATACAGCGGATAGATTTAGTAGGGACATGTGTGTTCACACGACAGGTGATCCGCTCGTGTCTCTGTTTATTGATGAGCACCATTTTATCGACCGCCGCACCTAATCAATTCCTTTATTTACACTGGACGCCACAAAATAGACTCGGTTTTATGTTTGAGATAACAGGCGGCGCGCTAAAATTGCGCTGTGGAAACTAGATAACAGTGTGAAGTTACAATTCATACTTTAGTATATATGACGAACTTGTGAAGTGTAGCTACTATAACCTTTACCCGTAATAAACGTTAAACATAAGTAAAATGTTAATTAAAGTCTGTAAAATATTTTAATTTTAATAATTTTACATACTTTTTTGCTACATGCAGTTTTATTTAATTTGAAAACAATCAGACGATACTTTCCTTTTTTTTGTTCCACAGGCACATCCCTATTCTCACATTTTGCATGACAAATATTGCAATCCACTACATATATAAGCAATTTACATACCTTTATAATGTATAAATCTTTGCCAGTATTTTTGTATACAAAATTGTTAATGTAATCATAAAAACCAATGTTTATTTCTTAGTAATTCTTTTTTAAACACAACGTTCATACGTATACTGATAAAAAGTATTAAACGATTTTGAATTATATATGTTAGAAACATTACATTTTAATAGAACCCTGTTGTATGGGTAGGTATGTATAGTATATTTAAAGCGACATTTTAGGCATCCGGTATGAGTATACAGTATCGTATCACAAATGTCCCGTAGATATGTATCGTGATACGAACGGCTACTAACAACGTAAACTGGTTGATAATTATTCGGCTAAGACAACCTGGCCAGGTGATAAAACCTTAACAACATAAAGATTTTCACCATTAACATTAGTTAAATTTAATAGTTAAATAAAACCATTCAACTGAATATCTACACTCTTATTATAATTATTATCAAGTGAGCTGACCCCGTTAACGTTGTCTTGCCATATTAATTATTTATAGCGGATATTATTGTATTCAAAAATTGGGGGTTGGTGATAGTAGGATGAAAATTAAGGATTATTAATTTAATTATATCATAGGAAAAAAAAGTTTTTTATATCGTGGACCACCCACTTATGTCTGAGAATAGGTTGTAAAATATTTTGTATACCTGTAAGTTATCGGGCACCCCTTGCCCACGTCTAACATATATTTTTTTATTATATGGACTGTTTTTTTTAATGTTATTTTATGAGGTGACGTCAAAAAATACATACGACTCCCAATTTTCACCGTTCTATCACCAAGCACTATTCTTTTACAGCAACAATCTTATATGGCGAAACAACGTTGGCAGAGTCAGCTAGTGACTTTATAACAATCGGTCGAACCGTTTAGGAGGAGTATGGCAATGGCTGATATCGCACCAGTGACACGTAAAAATATTTCACGATTGATTCTAGAACGAGCTTAAATAAAATACCTTACACAGGTAGTCGTATATAATTGCTTATAAGGTTGTCCCTATAATGCTACAATAAATATGTAAGCCACTTATGGAAGAAATAAATTATTTTAATTTGTATATGTGCAACACCAATAGAGTCGCCAATGCAACTCTGGTCGTTAGGGAAAACATTCACATTTTTCATCAAAACACTATCGTATATAAACAAAATACTGACATTCGAATCCCCAAAATTATTTCTCTTCAAGCCAATTTTACCTTATAAACCGAAGTGCGTACACTTCACTCAACACTCGGTGCCTCATAAGGCAATAACATTGTTTGCTGAAGTGCACTTAAATGTTACAAAAACTCCACTTTAAGGGTACATAGAGCGCACGCGCCACATATAACCTGACAATAGAGATTACAAAAATACGTCTGTGAGAAAAATGCAATAACTTATAAGTATTAGAATCAGTTATGAGGAAATAAATCGTTGCGTTGTCTAATTTTATTATCCAGTAGAAGTTTATATACTGCTCTAGCTGGATTTCTGAGGTTAATGTCCGATAAACTGGCGAATGGACTCGTCTGATGGTATGTGACAGTCTGTTAGCAGTGTTCATCATCATCATCATAACCATCACCATCATAATCATCATCATCATCACCATAATCGCTACGATCTATCCTCCTGCTAGGCTTTTATCTCAGATAAAGTGTGGAGTAGCTTCTATCATTTCAAAAAGGTTTCACAGAACAAATAAATATCGTCTTCCCTTATAATGTTTCCCTTAACTATCAGAATAAGTACAAGATACACCCATACGTGGATATGATCGTAGCGTCATGGTATTCAAAATGTAGGTAACTAACATCCGCCATACAATACTTAAGTTTTGCGCTTCCGAGCTGCATAACGACAAAAAATCCTTTGTCTGAACTCACGTCTACTTTTTGTCTCATCTCCTAACTCATTCAAAATACAAAAAATTTGTTCAATAAACGATTTCAAACGAGCTGTTAATTGAATTTCCGTCCACAATCCGCACGTCTCAATCCATCTCGTTCGCTTCCCAACTTATAAAAGTCACAACCAAAAATTTCTCAAAGATTTACGGTGTCCGATTAGATAACGAACAAATAACTGCGAGTTTTGAGTTACAGTCGTCTTCGTACCCTGGCGCCTACCGCCCGCCGCGGCGCGTCCCCGGGATACCAGCACCGGGCACCGCGCACCGCGCACCGGGCACCGGGTCTTACACGAAATAAAATACAACCACCGACGGGTCATGATCACCTGGTGAGACGCTATGTTCGGTTATGGGAATAGCTCGTGTAATATAAATAATACCACCCGTTATTGTTACTGGATTGTTTACTCACCTCGTTAGACAAATTCTATGTAATTGCTACAGGTCGATTTAAACGGTATCCTGAGGAGTATCTTCTGAATAGTTTTGACTACTCAATTTTAAAGTTATGTATTCTATGTTATTGATATAAAAATATTTAAATGCCGAGGAGTAGGTATGTATCTCCTGAATAGTTTCTTCATCTCAATATTTAAGTTATTTGTAAATGAAAATGGTCCATTTGACTATAGGCATATGAATTTGAAATACGACCAAGGTAGCGAAAATAGGACATTGTAATCACGAGTTAAAAATATAATTAAATAATAGTGAAGAAAAAAATACAGAAAAATAAGCGTTAAGACATTCGTAATAAATAACGACTTAGTAAAGTATTATGTCTTGACGACACCTTATAATTTTTTTCGTTTTCATCGTCAATGTAATTAACTTAAACGTGGTTTAAGTGATGCCCTTTTTAAAAAGATTGTATTTTCGTTACGGAAGCCCCCACGTTCTTATCAAGCTATCCTTCACAATCCCTCGGGACGTAGTGAGCATCTCAAGGGCTCTCTACCGACGATACGACTATAACTACAGGAACTGTACTTCCCGCCGACTACCGGGGATATTTAGAAATAAGGGACAAATATCGAAAACAACATGATTTTGATGAACCTCTAGGGAACAATCTGGTAGGTATTATGAGAGAGTAAAAAAATCTTAAATCAATTGTCTCATATTAAACAAAATTAAATCTACGAAATAATTATTTCATTTCAAACCACAGAATTTTCAAAGAAATGCGTGTATTAGAAATTGAGTACCACTTGGTTAGAGAAAGGAAAATGTGGTGAAGGAACCAGCCACTTCTAGAATTCTTCTTAATTTTTTAATGTCAAGTATGCCAATCTGCACTTAGCATGGTGGGAAGTGCCTTTAAACCGTCCAGTTGTGAGAAGAAACCGACCCCAGCATTGGGACAGAAGAGTTGTAATGTACACAGGTATTGCATTGCTCTACAACTGAATATTTAATCGAACCAACGAATCCCGAATATTCACGAGAACACAAATGCCATTCGTCACCAGAGAGCAATCCATCATAATTTACAAGGGAGGGTTGTTTAGCAAACGCACACGAAAGGGACTAAAAGGCCCGGCGAGGGCGAACAAGGGGTTAACTCAATGGAGTAATTGTGTTGCGATGGGTTAAACAAAGTGAGCGCGCCGGCCTGTGTTTTATGCTTTTTAATTTGTTATCGAAATTGCTTGCAAGGGTTGTAATCTGACAATGTTTTATTACTTTTAAGGTACAAAGATCGACGGTACATACCACACGGATATTTCTGCCTCGACTGACCATCGATCATCGAAGCAGGAATACCTCACTCAGCCGAGTACTACCTACTAAGCTTTAAGGTAGTACAAGTAGACCCGGCAAATTTTGTCCTGCCCGGAAAATCAGCGACTGAATCAGGACAATGTTGTTGTAAAACATTGTTTTTATGTATCTCGTATAACCACGAAATTCCTGGGAAAAGTTAAAAATAAATGTGAAAAATAGTATCCTATTTTCATCACAGGACCTTCACGTATCTGCATAATAAATTTATTTCAGCGAATTGGTGATCACGTCACAGAAAGACAGACAGAGTTACTTTCGCATTTATAATATTAGTATGTAAGTATAGGTAGTATAGATATTAGTAGGTAATAGTAGGTATAGATCATTAAAGGTTGATGTTCAAGACAAAAATACTTATTCATACAAACTCTCCTTCGCATCCATTATGCAGCGTCGTAAAACCTATTTAAGCATTTTTCCTGCTCACAACATCTGATCCCGGAGTGTCGCGCTATTAGCCGATTACCTCGCCAGCGCCACCTGGCCACTTTCTCCATATTCTATTAATACGTTAAACGTTTTAGGGAGAGTTTAATGCGCGCCTTCCATTAGCTGAAGCTCTAAATTATATTCCATTTTAGAGATCGCGCGATCTTCTACAACCCTCAAATCTACCTGTCTTGCGCTGCATGAGCAAACAATGTCAAAAGCTGCAAGGAGCAAGAAGTATCAGTTATTCTGGGTATTCTGTTCACGAACTCCTTAATTGCTGTACAACGGTATTCTTCTTCCTATTTTTATTCCTTCCTCTATTACCAACAAAGGAAATTCAGCAACATACAAATAAATTTCAATAAAACCACGGACCATAATCTGTTACTAACTTCTAGTTAAGTACACAAGTGTATAAGTGTTTATGTATAATGTGGTATACAAAATTACAGTTGTTATATCAGTGAAATGGATTTGTAAATTCTGTCGGATAATATGTAACGCCTGATGAAAATAAATAATAATGTTTTGGTTGTAGTACATTTTAAAGTACATTTTTAGTGCTCCAAGCGAAGGCGGATTAAAAAATTGGACATCGCGTCTATTTGGGGCCGACGGACGCCGGACGCCGCGGCGGTGAATTAACTTTTTTATGGGAAGCGAACAAGTTTGTGTCATTTGTTTTCATTACGCGTCCCACCCCGGAGAGAAACGATTGTTATTTTGTGTTACGACAATAATCTTATATCTGTCTACTACTGTTTTACTTTTTTTACTTCAATTTACATGTTAAATACTCCATTTGTCTTTGAATCCAAGCCAATCTCACCTGCTTATGGTACTTCCAGAAAAAAAAAATATATCGCTTGCTTTTCGGTGAAGGAAAACATCGTGAGGAAACCTGCACACCTGAGAGTTCATAATGTTCCCCAAGGTGTGCGAAGTCTGCCAACTCGCACTTGGCCAGCGTGGTGGACTATGGCCCTAAACCCTCTCTGTGTGAGAGGAGACCCGAGCCCAGCAGTGGGACAAATGTGGGTTGTGATGTGTGATGGTACTTCCTCTTTTAAGTGAATAGCCGGCAAACAAGCAGACGGGCCACCTGTTGGTATGAGTTCTCCAAACCAGTTGCCGACCAAAAAGGGGGAGGTTGGAAGTTCAGCTTATTATTATTACCCATACAACATGAACAACAGACGAGGAGCTGGCACCAGGTTTCTCTCTTAAATACTGTGTCCGCGTGGAAGCTGTAAATGCCGCTAGAGCCATCAGCAAAATTCGGCAAAAACTACGAAATCGTAGGTACTGTGCTAGCTTAAAGAGTTGTGATATTTCTTAGTGGTATGTATGAATACGTATGAACACTGCCTTAGTATTCGAACCCCATTAACCGTTTGATACCAGTTCGCACGGTGTACACATACCCTGTGTGTTTTGACTCGGCCGCTTCCCGCTTATAAATCACACGCCTAATGTATCGAAATGACGCACCAGCGCACAAGTGTATCACTACCCTAAGCCGCTGCTGATGCAAAGTGAACCTTATTTTCATTGCACAGAATAAATATTGCAATGAAGGAATTATTGAAAGAATAAGAGCATCACTGACGTGGACGAAAATTTGGTTGGTTTAATACTCTAGGGTACAACACGAACAGTTGAATTAAAACCGTAAGCGCATGTATTTAAGAACATTTTACAGTGTTATAAGGAAGTCCAGGGTCTGATGCAGCGGGTGTATGCTATAACGGCACAGTTATATTTGCAGATTGAAAAAACAGAAGGACTTTATGCCGATGTAATAAGGTTTACAATGAAGGAGTTTAGTTTCGGACATTGATAATGTAGCGGAGATCTGTAATCCACATGAAAGCTTTTGGATTAGTGTTTGATGACATCATTATTTTTCAAATGACGATCGTGTTGCGATTTTCTGCGCTCTTAAGGGAGCGGAGGGTGTTGGGATTGTTTTTTTTTCTCCATTTTCTATTACGTCGTGATTTATGATGTGGATTGCAATTCGGTAAGTGGATGCGGTGTTTTATGGTGGAAAAATTTGCTATACAATATTAACTTTGTTTTGAAACACTAAGAATTATTTTATTTGAAATTGTTATCCTCCATAATACAAATAATAATTAATAAACTTTTTCATCTGTTTACTTCCTTCGTAATTGTAACTAATTCGGCATGTAGGACCTTGTAGTCTCGTCTGTAATGTTCGTGTTTGCAAGGTTCAAAGATCGATTCTTGGCCTGGGCCACACTTGATACAAAATAATGTTTGTTCTCGGGCCGAGAGCGTATGCTATGTCTATGTTTTGTCAAAGTAAATTAGACAGTTTTCTCTGAATTGACCTATATAGATCCACATTTATACGACCTAGACTTTGCCTAGATTATTTTTTTTAACAAGGATACCAAGATGAGAGTTAATTGTACATTTATACTGAGTCATACTGCTTAACATGTCCTTCGAAATACGCTGAAGAATCCATATCACTAGCATTGAGGCCATACTTAACTACGCTCGATCTTTTACTGAACTTAGTCGACGACCTACGTGAAATATGTGACAGAGCAGTAAGTAATTAAAGCGGTATTAAAATCAACGCAATTGGAAGAGTTGAAAAAAAAAATCTTCACTATACATTTTTTGCTCACAAAAGTTACTACGTACGACTGATCTCAAACAACATCTGAATTATGTCCCAATAAACATTTTCAAATCCGCTAAATCCTCAAAATCACCCGGGACGCCCATTCTCTCAGCATCGTCATACATCAATACACGCCAAGCGACATTGGACTTTAAACTTTTACATTCAAAGATGATTATGTGTTGGAGTGTGTCCGTTCGAGTGTCTATTCTTCCCTTGTTTCAATTTTCCAGATCAGCGGTCCCTGTCGGACCGAGATTGGGATTCGAAAGTAATAACGTAAGTAGAAATACTGCAGATGTTGGTGGAATTACAACGGCGCGATGTAAATCTAATAAATCAAATGTATAATTTGCAATCGTATAATGAGAATTGTAATTCAGAAGGGACGAGAGAAATAACATGTATCTTCCGATCAAACATTATACGATCATGAGCTGATTTGCCATCTGATGGTAAATGTTCCATGCCGTCCATGGACATTTACACGACAAGGTTGTAGTCGAGTTCGGTGTTTGCTTATACAGACGGAGAGCATTCACATATTACTGGCTCATCGGCACTGTTACCGAAGCACAAACATTGCACGGCTGACTCTACTAAACAAAAGGCAAAAAAACAACTTTAACAAAAGAACTGAAGCCAGCGATATACCCTAAAATTCGGACTTACATAACAACACATAGTTGTCCCACTGTTGGGCTGGAGTCTGATCTCCCACTGAGGGGTTTTAATGTCATACTTTACCACACTGGCCAAGTGAGGATTAGCAGAGTTCACACACCTTTGAAAACATCATGGAAAACTCTCAGAAGCGCAAGCTTCCTCGGGATGTTTTCCTTCACCGAAGCAAGTTCTACTTAGTTAACTTCTAATACGCACATAGTTTAGAAAATTGGTGAGCGCCGATCGCACGATCGTTCGGGACGTTCAAACCACAAGGCTACCACTGCCTCATTCACTAGTTAATGATTCGGATATAATTAATCTTTTAAGAAATATTATTTACCGGCATGATTTCAACAATGTTTTATTTAAATATCCTTGCACACACAACAGAATTGATAACTCGACACTGCATTATTAAGCGCGCACTCGAGGGACCGAACAATCCCACCGACGCCGACGCTATCCCGCGGGACCCGTAACGCGAGACACGACAAATAGATAAATTTGTACACTAATAACTGTACGTTATGTTTACGTGTTTCGATCTGTGTCCCTCGTGAGACATTTGGAGCAGATCTATCACTGAGAAGTGGATCGATGCACAAGTAATGCTGAGTTTCAGATAGATCAAAGCCATTTCTACCTTAATCTTATACAGATATACTTAGTAGGTAGGTACATCTTTTGATGTATATAAAATTCTCGTGTCACGGTGTTAGTTGCCATACTCGTCCGAAACGGCTTGACCGATTCTTATGAAATTTCATATGTATATTTGGTAGGTCTGAGAATAGGTTGTAATCTATGTCTCTAAGTGATAAGGTTGGCCCACCCCAAACATAAATTTTTTGGACCCATAATTCACTGCGAATAATCTATATGACAAAACGACGTTTCCGGAGTTAACTAGTATCTACGAATAAGTATAATACGAGAAGCAAAAACTTTGGATCCCCTGCTATGAAAATTGCGCGGACAGAGGAGTACGAAACGCACTTATAATATAGTTTATGTATAAGAGAAGTGCAGAACGCCATCAATCTTTTAATAATAATGCTTATAAAGTACATTAAATCAATAAATAAAGCAACACACATACTACAATACATTTGACACACCACCTACACGCATAATCAATATACATTAAACTCTTTTGTAGTCGATTGACGTTTATTTTGCAAATGGAAATGGCGGTTATTAAAAAAATTCGTGCGTATTTCCAGTGATTTTGTTGCGTAGAAGTGTAAAAACGACATAATACGCAGGTCTTGAAAACTTTTTTTAAATTGATTTATAGTTGAATTTCAATCACTAAGCAATCACTAGTAGAGGTAATTATGACGATACCTGTTTAATGTCCGATCGATCTTGCGACATTGATGTCTGATCGTGTGTGTGTATCCAATGCTCAGTTATAACACACATTCTAGGTATACAACACAAATAGATAGCTAAATTAGCACAGTATAATCAGACCACCTAAACAGTACCAACAACATTATTAGTAAAACTACGAGAAGACTTTTATTTATCAGCGTACTTCAAATTAAAATCATAACCAATAACTATTACTAGGTACACTCATGCAATTAATGTCAGCATTTTGCAATGCATACAAAGTTGCAAAAAGTATAGAATGTCAGCAAATAATCGAGAATTTACTTAGGGAATACATATGAATCTGTTATCTCGGCTGCAATCGACTATACCCGGCTTTATATAGACTATTTAAAGACTATGTATTTACACAAACTACTTCGTATTTTGTAAACGTCGACGATAAAATATTTAAGGACGACACCGGCCATTAGTTATCCATTAACGACTAAATATTTCCGTACTTACCTCGCGTCGGCATTATCGCCGCGATCTGGAGATGCCTGTCTTGGTGGGTATGTAAATAAGCGCGTCCGAGTATCCGAGTACTCGTACCTCTTAAGGGGAATCATTCGTTCTTTCTGGCAACGATACGGGATCTACGATATCAACGATGCAAACTCCAATGTATTCATTTACCGTTTATCATTCGGTTTATTGCAAACATCGGAAACGTTGCTTTTATTTCTGCTTTCCTAGAAACATGTAGTTACGTTTAACAAGAATGTTGTTGATTAAAAAGTCACTAGTAAGTGCCACTACGAATTTAAATGTAACATAAATTAAAATGAAAATTTTTATCGTTACATAATTGATAAATGGGGTTTTTAAACAAATTTGAAACAGGTGTGAAGTGCACAAAATTATCACTGCCCTGACACAGTTTGATTCTAAACATTGATCTAATGACTTAATAGTGTTTCTTCGAATATATTAGAAATTTGATGAATATAATTTTAAACTACTTCGTCTGTAGTTCCATGTAACGGAGTGAATAAACTCGTTACACAACTATCCTAACTACTGACTTTAAACTAATTTCATGAACTGTAAGTAGTGTCATGACGCAGAGTAAATTAAATCCTGGCACAACTCATAATTTTACTTTTAACTTTAAACAATTTTCAAATAGTAGCCCTAAAGTAATGTAATAATATAATAACAAAACCGATACAACGATTTCAAATTGCTTTAGAGAAAAAGTTCCGTAGTAGGTAATGTGTAAGACTTTAAATTAATATAACCAAAATTTACTAAAAAACGTACAGAAGTAAAAGTTAATAATTTAGTAGCAATAGTTTTAAATCGTTAGATTTATAGCTTTTATGGGTTCACCAGTTAACATGGGAGACTTGTTTGTTTATGTTTTTTTATACAGTGAGCTACTCAAGTATCGTCGTCGTGAAGAACGAATGTTCACCGTTAACGTTATCTACGATCAGAGGCTCTGCGTCGAAGGCTGTATCGAGTCTAAGTTACACGCGAGACGTCCACTGTGAAAAGCTCGAGTTTCGGCAACTTACCTGGAAAGATAAAAACGGATATGTTACAACCGCGATCGAGTTGGAAAGATAAAATTTTTTCCTCACCTCTGGACCATAATTTAAGCAAATGAAGTTAATGTATGATACTGCTATGTTAATGGTCGACGCCACGAATGAGATTTATGATACAACGAGAAATATTCATCACTAAATGAATATTAAACATTTGTATCTAGAGTTCTTTATTATTTAGATTACATATTCTATCTTTTGAAATTTAAAAACAGTAAGAATATTTAAAAGATAATTTAACATAACTTATTACATTTATACGTAGCCAGTTAAAACTAAATAATTCTACTAAAGTTGTGTAAAAGCATTTCACTTTCAATCAATACAAAATAAATTGCTCTATTCAATCTCAGTATATCTATCTAGCGCGAACGAGTTATGACGCTGGCATATAAAATAAATAACTTAATTAGTATAATTGGCGCTCGTTTATCTATACATGATTGTGCTACCATAAAATGTGCGAAAAGGCGTTTTACGACCGCGTTTATCTACGAGAACTACGGTTTATATTATGTTAGAAATTTCCTGTACCTCGTTATAAACTTTCACATCATTAATTAACATCAATTATTCATAACGACTGTCTCGAGATATGCCATCAAATACTTTAAGGATTTTATAGTTAAAGTAGAGAATTGTCACATAAATTTTTAAAGCATCGTTATAATTTATGAGCGATCGATTAAACGAGCCATTAATAATGAATTTGGATGTCCGCGATGTTAGATTGGTGGCTCTCGTAAGATCTGATAAGATAAAAATTTTAAAGAAGCAACTATCATCAACCTAGACGTATTAAAAGCAGTGTACCCACATAAATAAATTCGACGTCTGTCGGCGATTCACAACAATCGATGATCCACGATATCGCGTCACCACGCAGTCACCGCTTCCAAGACAAAAAAAGTCGAAACAACACTCCCAGGAAGGCAACGCATAAATATATCAAATCGAAAACAATAGGAGACATCGAGATATCGCATCACACGCCGTAGCCCACGGACATATTTCAAAAACGGAGATCCAAAAACGAGTCACGAGAGAAAAAAAGAAACGATAAAACAAACGTCGAAAAAAATACGTGATGGGCATTAATTAAAACGGACCCACGACCAGGAATCCAGAAAAACAAAGAACTTAAACAAACCTTCGCAGTGGGAGCCCCCGCAATGATCATCATCTCACATTTTTAATCATCGGACATAAAACTTTGAACGCCGTTCGAAAAAAGACCTTAGAAGTAACAGCCCCAGAGGTGTATCTAAACTGATCGGTTCGATAAAGAGCTGTTAAAGAATATTTTTTGGTTGGTTTGTCACCGTTGTTTTAATGGTATTACGCATTGAGGAAGGGTTATCTTGCGGATCCGATCTCTGGGGCCAGGTACGGACCAAGATTGATTGGGCACGACCCGACATTTTTATGCCCACAATCTCGGGTGTCGTCGACTCGGTTGTTAAGGAATAGGTTATTAAATTAGAGGTATCGATCAACTAAATAACGACTATTAACGCTGCTACAGACTCCATTGTAGATCAATGTCCCCAACTTGATGCTCGTTCCTTTTTGTTTCATTTCAAGTTTGTCGTTAGAAATGAATTCAATGTGACTTTGAATGTCATCAAGATTGTGACGAGGATGTCGTTATACATTATAGAAGATTATGCTTTTAAATGTTTATACGGGCTTACATTTTTATCTGTATGTTAACTTGAACCGGTTGAATTATTTTACTTTAATTTTATCATCGGTACTGTTATCGAAATTAATTATGGAATATCAATAAGTAAAAAGTTTTATCTGTTAATAAAATTCGAATAATTATAAGATGTGCTGATGAGTTTCTTTCGCCGTTTCTTCTCATCCATGATAAAGCACGTTTCCGAATCAGCGGTAGAAGCAAAATATTGACGTGCATAAGTGTATCAGATATACCTACATGAATAAATGATTTTAAATTTGAAAAACGGAAAGTTTTTTTAGAGGACACGAGCGAGGTAAAGTTGCAAAAAAATATTGAACTAGGATCAATAAAAAGGATTGTAGACCATTACAAAGGCCTGATACAAGAGCCGAGCGCAACGCATACAATGGTTGTCAACACAGCGTCATTGTGCGACAGACTGCGACGGTGACAGACGAACGTACAAAGGGACAACGCCGTTTAGCGATGCTCCGTGTGTATATGAATATATTGTCCATTTGTTATAGCTTTTTATGGAGCGCTTTTAAGAGGTTTTTTTTATGATAACACCGCACAATTGCCGGCTGTATAAAATTTGTAGGCGTTTTGTATCATCGACGATTTGCTTCCACAACTAATACACTTTTAAATTTAGAATGTCTTTTACCTCTTATTTTATTCAATGCTTAGAGCAAATTAAGTCATAACTAACTTAAACAGTATTTAAAAGAAACTTTACTTATAAGCAGTGATAGTTGATCTCCTACAACTGAATTATTGCGCTCAGACCTTTTTTAATGATATGCGAAAGATATTAGACATTTGCTTGTATCGTGCCCGAAACTTGTATACCTAAGAGTTCTCCGTAACGTTTTCAAAGGTGTTTCAAGTATATCAATCCGGAATTGGGCAGAGTTGTGGAGCACGGCCCAAACCCTTTCAATATGAGAGGAGACTCGAGTCCAGCATTGGGACAATTTATGGGTTGTAATTCAAATCCTTTGGGTATTGTCAGTACGCGCGACATATTTTGAATTTCGAAACGTTTTTTTTTATGATTGAAGACGAGAAACAGTACAAGGATCTCTTCAGCATATATTGTTTTAATCTAAAGCAACGACAAAGAATGTTTCGAATATGCGCAGAACCAGATGATAATAATATGCAACTATTATTGTACTTAAAACTATAACATAAATCGGTATTGGGCAATCAGCTAAATAATAAAAAAAAAAAACAATTCTTAGTTACCAATATTTGCCTTGCCTAAGTGTAAAAGAAGAATCAATAACGAAAAGCTAAACTGACAAATAACCAGGTGGCAACAGAGAATCAAGACCATACAGTTGAAGACGACGCAACTCTCGCTTCACCAACAACAAAACATACAAACAGAACTGAGATCATCCGATACCAGATCCTATCTGGATTACCCCACAATGCTATATTACATTACCGCGTTCTATATATAAAAAAAACGATGCTGCAAAGGGACGAACAATAGTCAATAGAGATTTAAGACGGGATTTGGATTCAAAAGGCCTTCGAAAGCCCTCATTGTTTCTGTGGAGCTTTTATAAAATTGGAGTCTTGACGGAACTGGATTTGGTGGGGTACGGCCACACTGACGGCGAATATCTTCATACATTTTTTATGTTAATAGCAGGCACGAGAGAAAACCTGATATGAAGTGGTCATCGCCGCCTGTCTATGACACCAAAGGCAACATTGATCGTCCAAGAAGTAAGGGGTATGGGATTGGATTGGGGTTGGGGTCGATTCATGGGCCAAGACCAATTTGCTTAACACACAACCTTAATCAAATGGGCTACTCTACAGTTCATGTCATCAATATTATGATTTTATTTTAAAATTCATTACCTCTTCACATAAACGTATAGCGGAAGCTAAAAACGCTAATCGCTATATAGTCCGCTGGAACTGAAGCCGCCAGTAGATACAGTTCATATAAGGCTCTTTTGGCAGTCGGCGTTCTTTGTGCGAGGCCTGAAAAGGCGTGTGATCGCAATACCGAGTAATGGCCGTTGTTTTTTTTGTCGCATATAAGATTTTTTGCCGCATGTGCGATAAAAAGGCGGCGATCGACGCCGTTGCTCGAAGCACCTCTTTCGTTTAATTGAATACTCTGCCCGTGAAAGGAAATAATTTATACTAACAACAAAATTAATTCTAATTTAATTTTTTTTTTTTTTATCATTTAGTTATTTCGTCAATATACTTATGCACGTCATATTTTCTTTTACTACCGCTTTGAAGAGGAGCACTCATGTCTTCCTATAAAGAATCGTAAACTATGAATTTGATAATGTGATGAATTTTAGCGAAGTTGTTGTGCATGAGTCCACGAAGGGTTCTGAGTTGGTACGACCAACTTTCGTCAGATGACGCCTCTGTCAATCCAATAAATTTCGTATATTGCCGTGACAGTTCATGTTTATTTGAATTGAAACGAAAGCAGTGAACGATCGATGACGTTTCAAATAATCCAGTGTTTTCCGGGCAGGACCAAGTCTTCCGGGTCCAATCGTCTAATACAAAATCGCGCGAACAGCTCACCAGGTAGAATTTAGAAAGTGATCACCTTGTCCCATAGACGTCGAAAATACCAAAGGCATCACCAAATAGAAAGTAGGGGATCTGCTTACTAAAGGAAACTTAACTTCTACTTAACTGAAAGGCGAAAAAACATCTACTATAGCGTGGTGGTATCCTACCTTCCCTAACGAGCTCTGTGGTTGTACGCGTAAGAAAGCCAGACAGGTAAAAAAGTACCTACTGTCGGAATTAGGCTGAATGGTCAAGAACTGGAAAGGAACGTATGAAATATCACGGTACAAGCATAATTTAAATTCTTCGATATTTCAATAAAGAAAATACATACAAAATGGGTAAAACAATGTTAAAAAAGGATAAATAACAGTTATAAACTTAATGTGTGTGTGTTGTGTTAGTGTGAAGTGTGTTAGTGTATTATGGATTATGTTTCTCAAACGAAATCAGGTTAACTTAGTAAGTAGTATAAGATAATCTTTTTATTTCAAAAACTGTACACTTCTGTGTATATAGTTTAACACAACAAATGCAACAAGAAAATTTTATTGATTACGCATCAAACACTTAAAGATACGACGTTACAAATGAATACCTTTTTTTCTTCACACAGATACACGCACGAGTGTAACTATCATTTAATCACTACAGAGCATATCAACTGATCGTAACAATAACAGATCCGAATCAATGATTCACAGCATATCCGAGCCGCCGCGTCCTATTTTCCGACTGACGGACCTCGTAACAAGACACCGTTCGTCTACGGCGAGCGTACGTTGAAATCCAATCGATCGGAATACGGCGATCACTTCAAAAATGATGTTGTCCGCTTGTGCGTAAGCGAATATGAGCGATACCGTGTTAGATAATATAAGTGGAGGAGACAAAGGTCGGCGTGGACAAAGCGACGCTTAATCAAGATATCTGTCTGCCAGTAGTCCAAGTTATGTACTTAAGTTACTTGGGTGCGTTACACACTTTTATTGCTGTTAAAATGACATTCAATAAATCGACATCGTTCCAAAAACTTCTTTAAGTCGACAATTTACTTTATGTTAGTTCATAGATTAAAGAGAACGGTGAATGAGCTGTTACTTAGCAATTATTATTGCTATCAAATGAGTTTAAAGCTGTTAGAGAACTACACACCAGCACATCATCTTAATATTTTTTTAAAACTTGAAATTAACTGTTGGATTTTTTTTTAAATCCAGCTATTCAAAAATCTACTTAGCTTATCAATTATTAGCCTGAAAATAGAGATAATTTAGTAGATTTAATAATAAACTCTAAATAGTCGCTTATACATCGCGTCCGCTAGTAACCTGCGCCGCTAGCGGCACAATGCGCCGGCGCAGGATTAGTGCGACGCAGCGGAGCGCACGCGTGCACCAGACCTGATGTAATGCCGCCGGCGCCGCCCTTGGCGTACTCCCTTGTACCCATTCCAAGACACAACGGAATCGTTAATAAAGATGGGAATTGCATAGCGAAAAAAGAAAGATAAACTGATGATGAATCATTAGTTAAGTAAACATTATCTGTACCATAATGAAAGTTACGAGGTATTTGTAATAGATCTTGGTTACGGCCTTATATGCCAACTATTGAATTTATTTCCCACCAAAAGTCAATTGACCAATTGGTGACACGATTGTTAGTCACTCATTCAATGCTTTAGTTTTAAAGCACACCTACTACTTTAGTTCACGCAGTGGCTCAGTCTATCTGTAACTAAGTTTTGGACGCTTCCTAACTACACAAATTTTCACAATTCACGCTGTTACACGAACCAAGCCTTTCGCAAAACTATAACGAATATGATAATTGCAATCCATACAATCGCGCTCGCTATCGCTTGAACCAAACCTTTCGCGAATCTATAACGAGTCAACTACAAGACTACAAGTAGCGAGAACACACAATCAAATGTACTCAAACGATGGACATTTCCTTCAGCAGTTTAGATAAGGTATATCTACAGCGGGCCATTAAAAGTCATCATTACTGCCTCGCCGCGATGTAAGCACCTACCAAGCGCACAGCGTTGCGTAGGTGATGGTCTTAAAAACGATTAAAGTTGGAGAAACAAGAAATTGGATCCGTTTACTGCGCGCTCTATGGGCGAGGGCGTAAATACCTCAATACGCAAACAAAGAATAAATTACTAGGATTCCATGAAGTCCTCTGCGCATTATACGTATGCGTAATATACATTTTTGTATGATTGTTTTTTAAGTTTAATCTTTACGAAGCCACAGAATAAAAATATCAAAGCAAAACTTTGATGCTCGTAAAATTGAACTTAAGGAAAATCGTGTCATTTTAATACAACTTTTGCAATAAATCACAATCATAAAATTTACTGTTGACAATATTACGGTTACTTTTCGTAAAGCTATTTGAAGTTTTCTTTTTTAAAAAACGATTGTGCAAAAAACTTCCTTATTGGAATTTTGGTATCACGTAAAAACCACTGAAGATATTAAGAGATACTTAGCATATTTTTAACTTAATTAATTTGTCACTAATTAGGATACTGAATTAGAATACATAGATAAAATAATGTTTTCCCAAAAAATAAGATAGAGCCAGGAAAATGTGTTAAAAATAAGAGATATAAATGACGATTTTTTATACATAGCAAATTAAATATTTTTTTAAATCATGCAACTAGAAAAACTCAAAATTAAAATGTTTTTATTTTATTTTATTGGATCATACGACTAATTGCAGTCCGAGGCGCATCATTGTAAGACTTAAGATTGACGCTAGATGATTGAAAGACAAAGTAACACAACGGTCCGTGTAAAACCCGCATTAGTAAATGTAAAATTGTTCCGATCATACATTAAAGGACATCTGCGGATCTCTAAATTGAATACCACATTTGCATATGTATCAAAAACGATGCGAAGGTACTTTATCGATTGCTGTGTTTATCTTTAGGTCTTTATTTTTGTTGAAACATTACAAGACGCGCAACGTTGACTATGAATTGCTATTTAAAAGGCCCAGGTTGTAAACTACTCTATGTTATGTGTAACGGCGTTTTACGCGGATAAATTAAATATGACCGCCCGTCCAAGGGTTTTATTAAAACTGTAGCTCTATCCTGATTATATTGTGGTATAAACGGACGCAAAATCAATTGGAACTAAAGTTTTCGTGGGTGGTAATTGTCTACCAATGAATTGGTGGGAAGAAAGCTAATGACTACTTTAGATCCCTGCCTTTTTTTGGTTTTTTGTTAACAGGGGGGAATTCTTCTACAAAATACCTGCTAATGAAAGGTATCAGGTTATGTAGGATTTTTACCTACTAAAATCCCCTCGGCATCCATCCAGGGCATAATTGGAGAAGCTCTCAATGTGAACGCACCGGTGTTTCCCCTGCGCAAATGCCACATGGACTAGATCCCAACCTAATACTAAAAATGTCACAAATAATTCTAAGGTGCATCTACCTTTCAAAATTTCAAACTCAACATTAAACGTATTTAAACGTATTACTCATATGTATATGTTGGTGGGAATGTACAAATAGTATTGTAAACGTTTACTACGACCGTTGCGCAAACGGTGATTTAAAATGTAGGAGAATAAACTGTGAAAGAAACTCTTCCGAACATCTTTTAAATTCCTTTAGTAGCAAGTGAAAAAATTTGGGTACGCCTGAAACTATTAAACTAAAACCTATTAAAATTGACATTTATTTATCCATGTGGGTATCACTGATGCACTTATGAGCGTCACTTGTTGCTTCTACTATCGTTTCAGAAAGGTGCTTTATCACAACGAAGAATGGGTGAAATAAACTCATCAGCAATCCACATACCGATGACAGTACATATCAACCCATAATGTCCCACTGCTGGGCTCGGGTCTCCTCTCACACTGAGAGAGTTTAGGCCATAGTCCACC
>DWPQ01000059.1:0-24399 GCA_018251795.1 Perichares adela
GAGGAGATTTTAGTTTTATCCGCGCAACGTGGTGGATGCCGCTAGGGCCAACAGTAAAATATCCATCAGAGACATACAAACTAAACATTATCGAGAATTGTCAGGTGTGCAGGTTTCCTGACGATGTTTGCCTATACCAAGACCTGTGAAAATTACTGATGCAGTATACGACAGTGATAAATAATTGCTAATATGCACAGAACATTGAAAATAATAGGTGCATGAAGTATTTGAACGCACGCCTTTCCCTTTAGGAGACCAACGATCAAACCAGTAATTCAAATCACTGCTACACAAATATAAATATTATCATCCACCCATCCCACACACCTCACTGGGATTTTCTTTGTTGTTGTTTTAAGCTGAGATAAAAAGTGGACAGGTGAAAAAACCACTACGATTGAGTGCTTAAGGACCATTGAAACGGACAATTTTGTTTTGACCATACCTTTAATAGAAACGAGAAGATTCGTTATATTGTTTTTACATTTAATTTTAATTTGTCACTGTCAACAGACTAATTGAAATGTTCTTCCAACAAATTAAACGAACAATTTATATCTTTGTGAATTTGCTAACGAGATCGTTTGGTGGTGTAATACAAAAATAACAATGTCGCTGAAAAAATTAGGTTTTGAAATATAATGCTCGTATAAGAAAAATGTATACCTAGGTAAATGTCTTTCAGGGTGGTTTTGCCAACTTCACCGTGGACCCTGCAGAATAGCGGACGAAGCTATAACGTTAGGTCCCTAATGGTGGAGATCAGGATGTATAGCACCCAAATTAATCTCGAATATAGATTCAATTAGTAGGGGTTTTATAGATTCAAGAAAGTGCTTTGCTAATCACTTCAATTGCATTCAGGATTAATAGCCTTAATTTTTTTCGTAATAGAAAAAAAAATTACAGCTTCCCTTACCACGTTTTCGTGGTTTCGCAAGTGCTATTTAATTTCTAATATGCATATAACCGGAAAATTATAGCGTGGATGATTCGACCTTCAGACTTGTAGGCGTAAGACTCAAACCACTAGGCTAATATATTTACGTGTATGATATATGTATGTGTAGTTAATAATTATATTCTTCATTTGTCCGTTACCATGAATCGTAGGTATAGTATCAAATTATTTCAGTTTGCTAAGAATAACTAGCAGAAACGTAGTAAGCCAATGTTTTGTGTATTTTAATGTTACTAATAACCAGTATAAGGTAAAATAATAAAGGTTTTTAATGACACAATAAAATGAGGAGCATACGCTTGGAAAATATTTACAATCGAGAGAATATTTCCAATCCGTTGATCATATTGATAAAGTCAGTGAACGTAGAGTTTTGTCGAATGCTTAGAAGATAAATGTACATTTTTACCTTTTATTTATTTCTTTTGCAAGTTACCAAAGAGATTTAAATTGCATTATACTATTTTTGTACTACCGCATTATGAGGTTGAAAATGCTTCAATTCAAATATAATTTATTATCAAACATATTGATCAAGTATTTATATTGATCAATGTTAAAATCATTCGAAAAGTTTTTCGTAATCAGCACTGTATTAAGAAAATGTTTGAGCTAAAATACTGCTATTTCATCTCATTTTTTTTCTTATGTATCTTCCATAAACAGAGAGCGTTCCGTGACATTTTTATTATAAGTACGTAGGTACTTATAGAGTTTTTAATAAATCACACAGATACGCCCTTATGTATCTTAATATCAACCCATAAAATGCCCCAATTAATAATATAAGTATCATAAATAATAAGTGGCGTTATCTGTCCCATATAAATTGCTGAATGATATATTACAGGCAGTCGAATACATATTAAAATATTCTGCATTGCTGATATTATGTAAGTAATTGCAGAAAAAAAGGGTATGTTTGTTTACTTCCCTATGTACCTACGCACCTATGAAGTTATATTAAAATTTATTTGACGTAAAAAATCAAAAGTAACTTCTAAAAAATAATTCAAAATTATTAGTATTTAAAACGAATAATTATGATTCATAAATATGTCGGCATGTAGGCTATATCTATGAATCGCTATAGGTAGCGTATAGCTATAGCCTACCTGCCGACAAATAATATATTCACCATAATAATTTACACTTGACAGTAAAAAAAAATCACACATAAAAATATTTATATATCAAGATGATAAATTATTCACGCTGACGTGAAACACTTTGTAGATGTCGCTACGTTATTACTATCTTTTTCTGCTAAATTTGTTATGTTTCGTAGCGAGATAAGTACGTATGGACTTCCCTCTCTTTCGCACTTAGACCCTCGCATTACAGGCAGGTCTATGGCGTGACTATTCTAGCATATTGACTCCATGAAAAATTAATTTTCATCGTTTTTCCGCGCCAAAATTAGTATGAGATAAATAGATTACAAAAACAATGTACCAACATTTATACCACAGATTAAAATTAGCTTACTGTACCGTGTATGGTAACATTTCAAAACTACTATGAATGTGTAGCTGTACACACACAGCTAGCACAAAACAGTCGGAACTACCCGGTTCTATATTTAAAACGCTCGCCTACATTACCTTATTAGGAAATAGCAACTAGGGACTTCCCCCTACAATCTCTCCGCATATTTTTTAAATCTGCGATTGGCAATATCTATGGACAAATTGTAGTTTATGTAGACTTTTATTTTTACAAAAAAAATATTCCGATCAAGTTAAGTGACGAAGTATTAACTCTCTCTCCAAATTTCTCCTCAGCGAAGCTCCGTCATTAATAGAGACTTACCAGGCAAAAATCTGCCTGATAGACAACCTCTTAAAAACAGGAGAGGATAGGGTGAATAATAATAAGATAAAGCTATAAGTGTTCTCTGTAACTGTGGATATAACTTCCTGGCAGTTTCTTGCCGCTTCTTCTTCTAGGGCCTACTCATCGTAGTGATTTGCTGAAGCGATGGCGTAAATTGACTTTCGAAAAGTGTTTGTAAAAACCTACTTCAAATAAATAAATTTCATTCATTCATACATTCGAAAAATGTATCAACTAGGATTGGAATCCGTTTATAATGACATCGAAGGGAATTAATAAACACGTCATTATAAACGGACGTCATACAAAGCGTCAAGTGTCAAAAAAAATTTAACTATGTATATTATTAGAGAATCAAAATAAAAATTACAAGTAAAAGGTATATACGATACATTTAAGTATGTAATATAATATGTACCTATCTATTTTTAATTTTTTAATTAAGAAATCTGTAATTTTTCATGTTATTGTATTAACAGTCTGTTACAATTTGTCATGTAAACATGTAAAGGTCATTATAACCGGAAATAATTTATTAAAAATGGGTCATAATAACCAGCATGTCACTATAAGCGAAGTCATTATATCCAACTTTTTTTCAAGAATTTAGTATGAAAACCAAACTTCGTTGTGTAATCAAGTCATAGTAGGCGGTTGGTCAATATAAGCGGTGTCATAATAAACGGATTCTACTGTACTTAGAAATAGATATCATATAGATACATACTACAGTTATAATTGGATTAATTGGATTAATTGAATAATTGGACAAAAGATTGGACTTTGAACGAAAAAAAAGCAGTACTTAGGGTACTTTTCCATTTCATAAGAGATGACCATCATCTATTTCGGTTCAAATACACTTCTTCAGCTGAAATACACTTGAGCATTTCTTGTCGGATTCACCTCATCCTTATACATTTAAAAAATCCGATCCTAAACATACTGTTATTTCAGGTCGCGGCTGCAAAAGCCGCTGGACTCGTATCAAGAGGAGGACCTGGCGATGCTGCGCGAGAGGTGGAGCGACGCGCTCGCACGCCGACGACAACACTTGCACGCACAGCTACAGGTATCACTGTGGTTTATTAAGACTTAAATCTGCAAAGCGTACTTATCTCAAATTAAAATTTGAATCTATGTCAGTTTTCGACCCTGAGATGTGCAACTTAGACCTACTTCCTACTATGAAGATATGTTGTCCTGGTAGACTTTCCACTGAATACTTTGTGATTTACTACGATAATAATATTTTACGAATTTATTGTTTCTCCACAGAAACTAGTGAACATGTCGCCGTCGATGAAAAGCGAACGCGATATGGAACGCGAGCAGTCGTTGGTCGAGCAGTGGGTGTCGTTGACGGAGGAGAGGAACGCGGTAGGCTTTACATTTCGTAATACATACTTATATTGTATTTGTGGTTGTGATGATGAATTTATTAATTATCTTCGCTTCTATATTAGTGTTTTTGTTGTTGGAATACTACGTAATTGTTGATATATCAGGTGCTGGTGCCGAGCCCGGGTAGCCCTATCCCAGGCGCTCCGGCCGCGTGGAGCCCCCCGCCAGGCATGGAGCAACACATACCAGTCCTGTTCCTCGACCTCAATGGTAAGTATTCAACTACCCACAATTGTCTCTGAACTGTTTATTTACCATTTAAATTATAGTAATTTTTTTTGTTGTGCCTTTAGGGATTATCAGGAAGAGACCTACATTGAGTAAAATATATGTAGCAGAGCAGAGCTCGCATCAGAATATTAAATCCTAGGTGTCTCCCCTATAAATGTAGCGACTATGGGTTATACGAACGCATGTTGTACTCACGTAGCAAGTCACCTATTGTTTTCATATTGTAGTCGTTTTGCTATGTAAATTATTTGTAACTGTTACCCGGTAAAAAGTAGCCTATGATCATCAGGGATAATGTCGGCTTCTAATGGTAAAATATTTTTTCAAATCGGTCCTGTATTTTCGGAGCCTATTCAATACAAATAAACAATCAAGTCTTTCCTCTTTATAAATAATATTAGTATAGATTACATATTTTATTTTTATTAAAGTTTTATTGAATCACAGCAGTAATATTACCAAACAACTTAATACTTGCCATAGTTATACAGCCTTGTCAGTTGTAAACGGACGCATTGTGTTGTTGTACAGCGGACGACCTGACGACGCACCCGTCGGGCGAGGAGGTGACGGTGGCGGGGCTGCACTCCATCCTGCCGAAGGAGCACGGCAACAGGTTCTACGAGCTGCAGATACTGCACCACCACGACAAGGACGTGTCCGCCATCGCGTCCTGGGACTCCTCCATACACGACTCGCAGTACCTCAACCGGATCACAGAGGGTAACGTCACTGCTCGATTTATACTTAACTAACGATTTAGTGGTCGTTTTCAGGCCAGAACTACACGTTAAAATCACTGAAAACACGCACGAAACTTTTTGATAACTGCCGTGATCATTTGTTTTATAAACGTCAAACGAAAACAAAAGAATAGATTGAGTATACCTCTAGTATAATGAGTATATATAGTATATTGAGCATATATAGTATATTGAGTATAGTATAGTATTGAGTATGCGTGGGGGTGTGTCAAGTAAGTGCATGGTATGGTTTATTTTGGTTTTTCTAAATTTATTGTCATTGTACTTGGTTTGTATTATCTGTATTATCAAGTTGTTGGAAATGTATTGAACGTAATGTTATTGTAATATAATAGCGAACGAGCGCGTTTATCTGATATTGAAGACAACGGTACGGTTGTCGCACCCGGCGCCGATGGATCTCATATTAAGAAAACGTCTGGGGCTCAATATCTACAAACGGCAGAGTCTCACCGAGAGAATACGGAAGAAAATCGTTAGGTATGTACATTAATATAAAAATGTCTTTCCTAACAGAAACGTTCTACGCGTGCAAGGTTTTCCAAAAAAATATTATTTATGTATTAAAAATTATTTATCATTTTCTCCGGTGATTCCGGTTAATAACATTGTAAGGAACCATGCATATCTGAGAGTATTCCAAATGTAGGTAATGCGTTGCATGCCAATCCACGCGTAACGAGCATGGTGGACAGTGACCTTAATCACTGTGGGAGGAGGCTCGTGTAGAGCAGTGGGACAATAATATGGGTTATGATGAAGTAGTTGTATTGTTGAGTCAGAAACATTTAACAGGTGACTTTTTATCAATGAAACGAACAATACTTTCAGAACGGACCAACTGACGCATACCGGTGTCACCTATGAAGTGGTGTCGAATATTCCCAAGGCATCTGAGGAGTTGGAGGAGCGTGAGAGCCTCGCACAGATCGCCGCCACCGGCGAAGAAGCGAGCGCGGCCGATGGAGAAACCTACATAGGTCTGTACAATCAATTTTAAACTTATATTTTATACATGTTTACCAACTACAGTTTCTAAGGAACTTAACGAACCTGTCGGTTGCGCGCATATTTATTGAAATTTCTGTCTTCTGAAAAAATAACGGATATGTGCGCGGAGTTCGTGTGAGTACGTGCCTGCGCTTGCGTGTATGTGTTTTTGTTCCGAATCTTTAACTTTTTGATTTTCGACCAGCTAGTCGTTACAAAAGTACTTATTAATTTAAAGCGATTTAATAATTTACGATGATAAAATATAAATATGTTTTGTGATGTTTTTATTTCACGTATACTTCTTACCTGGAATTGTTAAAATGTATATAATGCTTGGTAAAATTAACATCGATTTGATCTACGCGTATATCAGGGTGCAGTATTCAAAATATCACCGGAAATTATCGCACGTAGGTGTCAAAATGATTATCTAGTGTTTACGTGTGTCCGCAGAAAAGTACACGCGCGGTGTGAGCGCCGTAGAGAGCATCCTGACGCTGGACCGACTGCGGCAGAGCGTTGCCGTGCGCGAGCTGGAGCAGGCGCGCGGACACACCGCCGCCGCCATGCGCAAGACCGCCTCCGTGCCTAACTTCTCGCAGGTAACAACCGCCAACCAACGTACTAACACACAACCGTCAATAACCGTAGGAGAGTCGCTACTACCAAACTTGTGTATGCGTATCGCGCGTACGTTCTTGCGTGCGCGCGTGCGTGCGTGATCGCAAAATATTTCAATTTGAAGTTGATCACAGATGTACATCGTTTTAAGAGTGGGTGAACTTAAATTAGTTTAATATTTCTATGACTAAAACAAAATAGTTAAGTATTTTTACCATTCAGTGGATATTCACCCCCATCAGCGCAGATTAACCGTTTTGCAACAGTGAGCAGGCCTCAAACAGCACTACACACGAATACCTTGCGTGGATATATTCCAAACTAAAAGACTTCAGAACTTTTAAATTTATTCGTTGTTTGCTACATTCACAATGAAACATAAAATTATGGTGAAATTATTAACCGATATAATATGCAAAAACAGTCGCCTATTTCATGAAAAACGCGAAGTCTTGCTTGGAATATGTCTATCGTCATGAAAAAACTTCAGAAGAAAACGCATTGGGTTTTTATGTGTTCCTCATTTACATATTTATTTGAAACATCTTAACAATCTCTTGAAACTTGACGTCGAAGTTAAAGGTTTTTATAGGACCTCATGAATAACGTTATTAATAAGGTTCGTCAATACAAGCAAATGTCTCAATAGTTGTGAAGTCTTTCACAATTATTTGAGTATCGTAGCTTTGTACAGGGTGTGTCCAATGCTGGTAAAATTGTGCGCTACATTCATACCGCTTTCTTGAGAGTGTGGTCGCCAAAATGTGGCTTTTCAACACGGTAATCATGTCAAAATTATAGAATATTAATGCAGACTTTTCAATATTTGTTTATATATGCTCAGATCCTACGAAGTTGACAAGTAATAAATATTGTTCAGATACAGATGTTTCGATATTTTACACGTTTTGCTATTTTCCGGTTGGTGAATTGAAATAGATACATCCTGCGAAATATAATTCAGTTTTAAAAATAAAATAAATAGTTTCATTTGTGATCTATAAGGTAATTACAGTTCTACGTTACATTTGCGTTTTCTCACCATAATTTAGTAACACAGGCGTAAACTGGTATTAAAAAATACACAGCTTAACACAGATTTAGAATATAAGTAAAAAAAAACAAGACACTTAGTTTAAATGCACTATGGGCGCTCGTTTGGGAGACGAAAGGTGTCAGCAGTCATCAGTATTTTTTAAAATGTTTATACAATTTTCTGTAGTCTATCATAGTAAACTTTGAATTCAGAATATTTCAACTTAATTTTCGCATTTTAAAACGCAATTAAAAAAAGAAACGCCAGCATCATTTTTGTAAATGAAAAAACTAGTTTAGTTTAAACGTTTACAATATTTTTGTTTTATTTCATTACTTAAAACAAAAATTGTTCTAATAACGTGAATATATTTTTTTAATTTATTTAATAAAAAGTTCCAATAAAAACTTCCAAGTTAAATATACGATTCTATAAACGAGCCGCTTAAATATAGAACATGATTGGATTTGCAACGTTTTTCTAAGCAATGAGTAACACTATATTCATCGAGTAACACAGGTATGATACGGATGTAAAGTTATTTTTTTTCATATATTTTGTAATTTTTTTCATATGTTTGAAAAAATACATTGACAACTGAATAACAACAATTGACTACACATTTAACAAACATAGAAAAAGCTTTTTGAAACGTTACTCGATGATTATAGAAGCATAATAAAATTTAAATATAACCTCTATTACAATACATTAAAGTTGATATCAATGCGCACCTCACGTCTCCCAAGACACGCCTGTGACAATGATAATTTTCAGGGCACTTTCCCACGACGCGATGCGTTACAAACGATATGCGACGCCACGCGTTATGTCGTACATTACGTGTCGACATTGCACGCCCAGGCAGGCAACTGTTCGGTGAATAACGACACACATGAGAATGAATGCGTTGCATCGCATTGCGTGGTGAGGAAACATACCCTTAAACAATATGCAGTTATGACGCGCCCGCTTGACGCCAACTATACCGTCACATCGGAACGTACGCACCGATGTCACGTACGGATCACACGCTAAGTCTGTGTTGTAAAGCTTAGTACAGTTGGCCACAGTCTACCCTTTATCAGTACCTATCGTAACGCTAAGTTCGACTTTATAGTGTGCGCCCCAAGTGTTAAAGTAGTTTATTACGGTTACAAAGTTATGAGTCTGTTGCCCTCTGTATTTGTATTTGTCACTAAAATTAAACACAAACAGATTATACTAACACCTAACGCTTTTTAGCTGATCGTCAATGTTCTATATCGCTAACAATTTAGTTATTAACACGCTCGTCGTACTATTAATATCCAAAGTGTTTAATGCAATTTTTATTTCAGGTGACTTTATTATTTATTTGCCACTAAGTCTAGTACAAGAGGGAAAGTGTATTTTTTTCTTTTCTTTTAAAACAAAGAGCGTGTAAATATCGATAAAAATATCTACATGCTTTGAATTGACTAGTTTTAGTTTGGTTTAAACTGGTGGTTAATATGTTTTCGTCGATATTTACATCAGGTATAAAGCGTGGAGCCGTTAAAGGATTTGGCAACAAATGATCACAGCATACATAATCAAGATTCAACATCACCTACATAATCTAACATTATTATTTATATACTAACTTACCAAACAACATAAACTTATTTTTATAGCACCGTAAGCTAGATATGTCGATGTTGCTATACTTTGATTTAAAATCTAATCTAAAGATTTTTGTATAACGAAGTGTGAACTTAAGTTCAGCGTAAACTAGGATTGCCAGGACGTAAAATCTTAAAGCCGGACGGACTTGCCAGTTTGGCCGGACATTTGGTTAAAAAGGCCGAAAGTTCGGATAAAAAGGCCGGAAGTTCGGTTAAAAGGGCTGAACATTGGTCATAAAGGCCAGACATTTTGTTAAAAAGGTCGGACACGCATTCAAAATGCCTAACTATGTCCGGTTTTATCCGGACGCCTGGCAACGTTATGACAATCAAGTTTAGATTTTAAATCAATGTGATATATTTAAGTACGCTTGCTAATTGTGTGTCGTCGTTACGCACGCGGGCGCAGCTGTCGCAGGCGCTCGAGAACGCGGCCAAGAACGGGAGCAACGTGAGTCCAACGCATGGCCATATAACCACCGGCGTTTACCAATTGGTTGCATTGTCATACTGTTCTTTTTTTTCAAAGAGCGAGTGCACATTTATATCTGTAGCATTTAAATGACTTTTAAAAACTGCCTTGTGGCATGCCATGTAATGAGAAAATTGTGTATTTTTTGAATAACTTTGTGTATCATAGAGTCGTATCCATCTTGTATAAAGAATGCTCACGATTAATGTATTTTATACTGATATTTTGTGACCTAATAAGATGGAAGGTGGCCACAATGAAACTGCAATTGCGGCGGATTGCAGATAGTCATTTATTTTAGTACGAGATAAGGCTTTTGTATTCCTTCTGACATATCCAATTGAGTTTAATAAACGAAGAGTTAAATTTGAACCTCATTATTTATATTATACGTTGATATTATATTTATTTTTGTAATCCATTTGTTCAGTATAATTGGTCATATTGTTATTTTAGTCCTTAAATAATCAAATATACGTCGAAATACAGAAATGTGTGCTCGCTCTGTTGATCGATACTTCATTTTATTACATTGTTAGTGACTTGGAGATTGCACCCTGTCAATAGTGGCGTTCACAAGCTTCTATCGATTTGAAAGGTTCATACTTATTAAATGTTAAAAATAAATATAGACGTACGTACACGTGTAAATAATAAAGGCTAAAGGCTAACAAACAATATTTGGGAAATTTATAAAAATGGTTGTTTCGATTGTCGATGTCTACAGAGAACTGCTATTTTTCGGGATGCACATTCACAGCTTAATCTGACGTGACTTAAAACTGTATGTAGGACGCGAAGGTACTGTTACTTTATGTGCGCAGTTTTGTTACGCCATTCTATAATAGATTTTATTTCTGTATAGCTTTATTCAGGAGAATGATAGTACTGTAAAATTTGTTTATTATTTAGTTTGTTATGTAACTATCGAGCTTTTAATATGTCAAGTTGTATAATTGACTTAGCTCATTAATAATGAATGCATTGAAAAGTTAATTTTCGCTCGTGTATTAAAATTTTTATACTATTACATATTCAATATATTATTGTTTTTTTGCCTGTAAGAGGTATCAGAAATTGTCGAACGAAGATGTTTCCAACTATGATACGAGTGATATAAGAATATAATTAGTGATCTCTATTTTTCATATACTGTCTTACTGCACTATATAATACGATCTTTTGTATTGTCACCGTCAGTGAATTTAATCACTTTGTTGAACCGGGCTATCGAATTTGGTTGGGTTGTTTTCTGTCATAGAAGTCACATCTTCTGTTACTCACACTTTCTTTTCCAATCGTGCATTGGTATCGGTATTTTTTAAGTGTTTAGTTTAATGTATATTATTTATTTGTATCCATGTCCTATATCATTAGTATAGCAATAAGTTGTTCGATGTGTAACTTAGAAACGGTCATGCTCTGTCGTCCTATACGCTTGCATCATCTGCTTCTGAAATCCCTGTTCATATAAAACAATATAACAACTAATCCCATTTAATTAAAATACAATTACATATGTAAATTAGTTTGTACCGGATAATGATATCGCAAGAAATTGAGATTTAACTGTTGGTTTACTCTTGCGAATGATTGTGATACAATTTCACAGATAATGCGTCTGGACTCGTCGTTCGAGTCGTTGTCCGGGCTGGCGGCGACCCGGTCCGGCAGCGTGGCGGACCTCGCGGACGAGACGCCGCGCCGGAACGTGCACCGTCACTCGTACGCCGCGCCCGCACACAACGACCCCGACATGGCCACGCCCACCAAGCCGTTCGGCCTCGGTAAGCCGCACACCGTCCGAAATTACATATCTAATCTAACATAACGTGTTTTATTCTGTAGCGTTCTTGGTAGGCGATTTCGTAATGAAGATATGGTATTTATTTAGATCAGGTATACCACAGCCGATGGTTGAGTGAGTTTGATACGTTAGCCTGGAGAGTTTTTAGTATAGATTTTTTCGCTAGACCTAATTTAATGACTAGTTATCCCGATGAACGTAAGGAATTGTTAATGATTTTTTGGTATTTTGTAATCGTTTGTAGGTCCGAGATTCCTCACTAACCTACTTAGAATATGGTGCACTCGATTTTTTAATACTTTCTAATACCAGTACTACATTGTCGAAAGTATTTGATATGCTGCTAGTAAATATAGTATTTTAAAAGTATCTGGCACGCGTCTTGCACAGTTTTTAGCGTTATCAATATAATTTAAGGTGATACACGAATTAGTATTTTATATACCTAACCCAAATACCAACATTTCTAATGTCTACATTCGTAATAGTTTCTTTATGAAATCAATTTTTTCTACAATTGTATGTTTTAAAAACTTGTTTGAGTCATTAAATTATATTTCTGTAATTAACTGAATTGGCAGAAAGAAGTTTATCGAACTATATTAAAACATCGGGCATTTTTTTACTTTTTCTGTAGTTATAAATAAGACTGAGGAGAGAACTCGAGGTGGTTCATGTTAAGTAATTAGTTTTTGATGATTTTAGTGCACTGAGTAGATTAGGTTTTGAGATTTTAGCGTTTGTACAGAATATGAGATACATACAAATGCACGTTACTTTAGGTTTAGTATAGAAAACGTAATAGTTATGGTTATCTTAAGTACCTATTGAATATAAAGCGAAGGGCGTCGAAAAATTATTATATTACTATTTACATTACAACGCTACTCATTTTCACACGACAAATCAAATTTACATACTTTTCCATAAAACAACGTCTTTTCATGACAACACAACATTAATCTTTTCATGATTTCAATATGATTTACTTTTTCCACTCGCTTCGTGGCAATGCTATGCTCCGACACTCACCCCCCGCCCCCACTTCTTCTACCCCCCATTTCTGTAAATTTTTACGCTCTTTTTCGAAAACGGAACGAGTGAAATGCAAAAATTTGCTCGGTCCTTGTTTCGACAGGGGCACGAACATCTTATTCTCTGAAAAATGCATTTCGAATGGATTCAACCGCTCGTTAAGTTTGAACGTTCCATTTGAATCGGCTCTTCATAGAATAAGGCGACACAAGATATTGCAAAATTGTACACCCAGCTTAAACTAACGTTGTTTTTTTCTGTATTCCGATCCCTCGCTACCTTCAGGCTCGTTCTTATCAGGTAATAAACAGACGACAATAAATGGTAACTGACTCGGAATGGCAATTGTAATGGCAAAAATATTAGACGAATGCAACATTATCGTTGGAACTGAATACCTAGATGTGCTGTGATACTCTTACACGATTGAGTTGTTTTAGTGTGTCGGCATCCGATTGGCTGTAACTTTAATTATTACTATTTGATCATTGACATGTAAACGTATTGGCTATGTATCTGTTGATGTCTACATCATACATCATGGAGTGAGATCATTTTCCAAATTTTACCGCACCGGAAATGAAATTAGACCCTATAGCTGAGGCTGTTAGAGCGCAAAATAATTTGAGAGCTTCCAGCATCGAGCTAGCTTCTGTCGTTGTGTTTATAACTGTTTGTTTGCGTGTCTATTTGATTTGCATGACGCCGGCATGATTTATTACTTCCATCTCCCTTTCACTCGTTAAAACTATGTAATGTTAACTAATAACCGCTTTCAGTTAGATGATAATAGTTAGAATCGATCACGTTGCTTGATCAACACCGAAATAATCGAAGTTTACGTAATATATCACGATAATGATTATATAGCCAATCTTGGTGGTAAATGTATCAACAGTTGTATGAACATTGAATGTGTGTTGGCTAAAAACTTGAAAGACAGTTTGTTTGTGTGCGTAGAACGTAAACGTAGCACTAGAACAATGAAGTCGATAGTACGTATGTGTGTGTTAGGTACAGTGGCATGTTGTAATATATATAAACTTGATTAAATATATTTATGTATACGTGTGAATAGATGTGTAAACAACGCATGGATTAGAAATTGTGTACTTTAAATGTGATAAGTAACATTGTGTATTAATTATGCGTTAATATTGAGCAAACTGGTATAACTAGTGAATATTAGAAATTTCCTATTTGACTTTCTTCTATAAAGTGATATTTTTAATCTTCTACTACTGTAACTGTATTATAACTAGACTAAATAGATATAAAAGTATTGAATAGTGTTTAGAATTTTGTACTTGTAATAATCGATTAACGTTTGTTCCAGTCTGTGGCGAATAGTGTCCTTATAAATATGTTTATTTTCCCTATTTGTATGTCTTGGATGTATTAGAGTATCTTGTAGGCTAGTTGAGGGAGGCAGTTGTCCGGGGCGCACCGACACGTGTAAACTGATGTGGATGTAAACCTTTCTATTGCAGCTCGACCAACGTTCCTAAACTTGAATTTGAACCTGAACTCACTGCGACTGCAGACGCCGAACAAGTGTACGTGCTGACATTTAGCCGTAGAATCACTAGATTGGCTTGTTTATAAAAACAACTTTTGTTTGGTTTCGTCTTCATTCACTTTTGTTCAGTTCATTCGTTTGTTTCGATTTGCAAGTCGATCGTGTTAATCGATTATAGTTTATATGCACTTCTAGAGGTAACTTTTACTGGACTCCAATTTAGATATGTTTGAATGTATTCGATGTCCAACGTTGAGTTACTGCGTATGTTTTTTTGATTTTTTTTCCAGTGTGTACATAAATATAAAATCGATAAATTTGACACACGAATCGATTTTAAAGAACATGGGCAATTGATTCTAGTGAGATTATTTTTTATCGATAGTAAATCGATTTATTATATTATCCATTCTCTGGTGACAGCTATTTTATTTATTATTTGCTGGACTCGATTGGAGTTGTTTTTTTTATGTGATTACAAATTGGCATGATGAGTATTGCGTAAGCATGAAAATGGCGCTGTGTTAAAAAAAAATATGTTTTGTAAAATACCAGGTTTGAATTCATACATGGATCAAATTAGTTTATAGATGTTTATCTATACAATTGTTTATTTTTTGTTTAATTATATTTTTATCCCATCGTTAAGCTATCGCTAGATAGCAATATGGAAAAAAAATGTTGTAAGACGTCAAAAAAATGCATAATTATTATTTGTTAAATACATGATAAGGCAATAATTATATTTTAATGTAGTGGCTTCATAATATTATCTAACTTCACATAAGTAGTAATTAATATAGATTTTAGTAACATTTTAATTTGCTGTGTTATATTTTATACGTTGAAAAGATGCTTCGCAGCCACTTAGGTGTGCTGCATAATTGTTTTTGTAACGCACAACGCAATTTGATGTAGATTAGTTTAATTCAGTATACAGATAAGCTACTCGTCTTATTTGTAGGTTATATTATACATTGTATGTTCTTCTCTAGATTAATTAATTAATTTACGTGATATCCAATGATAATCAATTTATGGTGATACCCAATGGCTAAACTATTATTGTATTGTATCTGTCAAATCATTAATAAAAAACACGTCGAACTAATTGTCCACCCCGAGTTACCAGTCGGGCGTAATAATTGTTTTCTGTTCTCACATATTTCTATTTTTTAAAGAACTGATATTAAGTGGTCATACGTACATCTATGGCACAGTGATCGTTAACGTTCAACAAAGCTGTTAAATGATGTAACAATTAATTATTACTTCTACTCCCGGCTAGCTCACGTTTTGTTGCTACAGCTAGATTAATTTCAAACCGAGATATTATTTTAACCATTGCCATAGACGACGTCCGTCAACGATAAATATCGGCAACTTGTGTTGATACAATCGCGTATTACTGGGCGATGAAGTGTTAACAGTTGGATAAAGTGACGTTTGCACGTAACAGCGTCCCCGGCGAGCGGCAAGCTGGGGCTGCGCATGACAACGCTGCACGAGGAGCCCGGCCGGCGGAACGATGACGACTCGCACTCCGAGCCCGAGGGCGCGCCCGGGGACGAGCTCACCACGCCGCGCTCGCAGGTACGTGTACGTATGTGTGCGTGCCGGTGTGTGTGTGTATGCGTGTACGGAATTATGTACATGTATATTCTTTTGTTAATTTCTTTGGGGTATCTTGTCTTTTCTTGTAGGTATCTACAAGAAAAGAGGTCATGTTAACCCGCAGTATAGGATACCCATTGACATAGATACACGCAACTGGTACACTTTAAACAATCCGAGAATGAATATGTCAAATAAATGTCTGTCCAGAGCCCCTTTAAACAAAAATCTCGCACGTAAACGGTTTTGTTGCGTTTAATATAGACATAATATAATCGGTTAAACCGCGTCTTAAGTTTGATCTATTGTAGAGCTTGGTGTATGAATTCCGTAGCGCACACGCTCCCGCGCCACCCCGCGCGGCTTCCTGCCCACATCCAAGACGCTGGACTCGCTGCACGAGCTCGCCTGCGAGCGCGTGCCCACCAAGAACTCGCCCTCCATATCGTCCAGTGGATACGGTGAGATATTGTGTTACCTACTTACATTACAATAGTTATTTATTTAGTTACAGTAGGTGGACTTATTGCCTATTGCCATTCTCTACTAAACATTGGTGTTGCAATATTATTGGATAACTGTTGGTTATTGCCTTTTTATCTTTTAGAGCTCGATTTGATTGTAGATCTGAAGTTAACCTTTATTGTTTCCAGCGAGATTATGGGAATATTTCATTTCTATAAAATGTTCATTGTCCCATAGTCAATAACATTTAATTTGAATTAAATTGTAACTTTCAGTTAATTTGGCTATTTATGCACATTTCTAAGTAGAAATTGCCCGGTCACTTTACACTTCGCCGTTTAGCATCGTATATGACCAAAATTTGTGTGCAATAAATAGTTTAAATAGGTTTTCTTTGCTCGACGCGTTAATGATGTTTAATTATATTTTATTGTGTCATTAGTATGTAGATTTTTTTATTATGTACATTGTGACATTAATAACTCGCCACTTCAATTACGCTAGATAAGAAGCTAGAGGAAAAAATCTGTTACCATTCAGGTATAGGTAAGTTTAATTTGGTTGTTGTAGGTTCGCAAGCCGTCTCGTCGACTAACCTCACCAACGACGACACGCTCTCGATCCGGAGCATGTCGGTCGACGACACGCCGGACTTCGATAAGGCGTTAGACTACACGCAACTCAGCCGGACGAAAACGTCAGTCGCCGGCCTCAGGAACGAGATCACAGAACTGAGGAACGACATCACTGAACTGAAGAACGAAATCGTCGAGTCGAAGAACGAGCTGGAGGACACGACGTTTGAGAAGGCCAAGACGCCGGTCCTGACGCCCGGCTCGAGGAATCGCATCAACCCGTTCTTGAGGGACTGCGAGGAGGCGAAGGAGACGAACGAGAATCAGATGGTGGACCCGTTAGGGGCGCTGCCGGTCGAGAGTCAGGTGCTGTCCAGCCAGCCGAGTAAGGCGGCAGAGACCGTCCTGGTTAACGGCGAAACCACGCACGATACTACTTTTGGTTCGTGTACTTCCAATATAAGTTAGTGTTTTTTTTTATATTTTATACAATCTGGTGGAATGGAATGGGAGATGTAAAAAGAAAAAAAAACATATTAGAACTTCTTGGGAAAGGTGCTGGGGGCGTCTGGAGTTTTTACCCACTAAAACCCGCTCTGTGTCTTTTCTACTTGTTGCGATTTGACAAGAAGAGTAGCGATAACCAAATGCCCTTTCATGACTAAAAATTATGAAGTCCATGGCTTATATCATCGAATAGGTCTTTAAAATTATATTTAAGTTTCTCCAAACTTTTTCCTTTTGCATGTTCATTTAATTATTTAAAGTTTATTGGCAACCCCTTCCAACATCAGTCGTAGATGTTCAGTGTTTTATACAATCAGGTTTATGATCAGTATTTTATACAATCAGGTTTTGTAATATTTTTTTTATAACATTTTCTTGAACGATTCACCTGAATGTTGTTTTATAGCTTGTCGATGTGTGATTGTTGCGTGTCGTGTTACAGGCGAGGCGGAGGGGGAGGCGGAGGTGGAGTCTGTGAGCTCGGAGCAGTCGAGTCGAGGCGCGCGCAGTCGCGAGGCGTCCTCGGTGGGCGAGAGCGACTCGCCGGGCCCCGAGCCTACGCACCTGCCCGCCGGGAAGGTGACATACACAGTTATTTATCTGTGATCATTTCAAAATACATATAAATTCAAAATCATCTATTCATGTTGGTATCACTGATACACTTATGCACGTCAATTTCTTGCCTCTACTACCAATTGCGCAGTTGCGCCCTTGTGCTAGAAACACATGTCTCCCGTGGCTTGGATGGAGGATACATAAAGAGGATAAGAATAAACATTGACAAAATATATGTTAGTTAGTTTACAAGTTTAGTTATTAGTTAGTTAATTTACAATTTGCATTTATTGTTTACATCGGACAAGCTATAGTTAGCTATGGCGAATGCTCCTTAAAGTATAGTACTTTGTAGTAAACTTTTTGTGAATAGTACAAATGAACATGGTTTTCTAATATTATTATTTATCCATGTCCGTCACGTAACGTTTGTCCGTGTCGGTAGGTGGTGCGACGGCGGGCGGGCGGCGGGGGACGTTCGCGTGCGTCCGTACAGACCACGCGGCCCAAGTCAGCTATCGAGCCGTTGGCGTTACGTGACACGCCCACATCCTCCACCGAACGGATCGGTGAAGGTAACTGATCTATTATTATCTATCTTTGTGGACGCTGAAGGATCAATGTCGTCATTCTATTTCTGTTTTCCGCACTGTGACGTGCATCCGTACACTTACTTACGCGCCATGCGCTGCAAACAATTGTGTGATTTAGTACGTTTTTGGTCCAAGGTGAGTGAACAGACCAAACTGCGAGTGCTCTTTACACCAACCATAACATCTTAAATATATAGTGTCTTAATTCGACCAAAACAAGATTGTTCATTTAAGTATCGCAGGCAAACGCTGCCTATATAGTAAGACTGTTGCTGACTTGTCTCTGCTGAAGAAGAAATTTGATTGCGCAACTTTTTGTAGAAGAATAAAACCGCGCGATCGCATCAAACATTTATTTATCAAATAATCGTCCGTTGAAGATAACATGACTACGTGGTAACATGACTCAAAAGTTGTACATTTAATTTTGTACATTGCAAATAGTTCATTTAAATTGCAACACTACAAATAATATTGTAATACTGTGTGTATTGTATTGTATTGTGGTGTCCACAGCGGTGGAATGGTCGTCGGTGCCGGAGTGGTTGTGCGTGGGCGAGAGCGTCCAGTTGCGGCTGAGCAGCAGCACGGGCGTGGTCGCGTACGTGGGGCCGGCGCACTTCGCGCACGGACTGTGGGTCGGAGTCGAGCTGGACGCGCCCACAGGTACCTTCTCACGCCGTAAACGATTAGACATTATCACCATGGCCGCAGGGGTATGATTGTCATAAATTGTCCCAATACTAGGTGCGAGTATTATTGTCTTACATTGAGACCGGTGTTATGCACAATATGAATGCTTGAATAAAGGAAAAGTAGTGAGCGTAGAAGATTGATTCGTTTATCTTACACGTTCATATAAAACTAAAAGTAACGTGCAACATTCCATTTATTCTATTATTCCATTATTCTATATACATTCGGCAGTATTAGTTAGATTATTGTCGGATCTATCGAACGTTGGTACATTTTCTATTCATTTTTCATTAATTATTATTATTTAACATTAGTCTCTTTTTTGTTCGTAAAATAATAATTAATTTGGCGTTGCAGGCAAAAACGACGGTTCAGTGAATGGCACGCGGTACTTCACGTGTCGCGCGCGGCACGGCATCTTCGTGCGGCCCGACAAGCTGGTGCAGGACCGGCGCGGGCGCACCGTGCGCGCCTTCCGCGACACCGAGCTCAAGCGGGCGCACAGCAAGGGTACGTACCATTATACTATACTCCACTACACTATACGACACGACACGACGTGACGTCGCCGCTGATACAACTGATCTATGTTTAAATTTTGTGTTTAGAAGTGTGAAATATATCGATATAGTTATGTATAGATAAAACGGCGGACTGAGTGATTCCAGTCTATTATTAGTAGGACAGGTAGGGGCAATTTATTTATTTAACTTTTATTTGTAATCTTAAAATTTGTCAACTTTGTCAACAGGAGAAGGCCTACACAATCTACACAGATCGAGGAGTCGCGGCGACAGCATAAACGCCGTTGGCACCAAAACCAGGAGCAAATAGAACCACCCTCCCCCCAGCCCGCCGCCCCGCAACGATCCCTCCGCGGAACACTTCGGACCGAATTTATGTAATAACGTCCACAACCCCATATCTCCAGTCCGGACCCGTTATGTTGCACTCCTGTAACGCGTATGGTGCTTTTACCCTTGTACGTTCTGTTTGTCCGTAGTACGCGCGATAGTAGCGAAAACAGCTCGTGACGTCATCGTATCGAACGCCTTACTCGAGGCGTACGGTACGAAGACTCGCCGAGCCTTGTGTGGGAAGCGATAAAGAGTTTACATATTGTACGATAATGGTATTCGACGGTACGATATCGTGGTAAATAAAATTACTGACAGTCCCCACCAGACTAGCTTTGTGGACTATGGTCTTTACCCTCCATGTTATAAGACGAGATCCGAGCCCATAATATATTACGGATTGAGATGATTTGATGAAGATGCGTGAAATGATATGTACACGAGCCTAGTAACGAAATGTTCTTTTATGATAATTTATTGATGACAACTACGTGACACGAACACGTACGCAATCGACACGATATCGAGCCGATGTCGTATCGTACAATGTATAAACACTTTGGTTTCGGTACGATTGCGGACGGCGCACGACTCCGGTCGTTGGGAAGCCGGGATCGTCTCGCGTGTGTTGACGCGCTCAACACGACGTCGTAGAGTCCTGTTACCTTCCACGTTCGATAACGCCGTCTCAGCGTGTTGACGTTCGTATGTTTGTATGTCTGTGTGTTTGTAAGCCTGTAGACTTTTGTTCAGTTGCAATTTATTATTAATAAAATTAAATTTGTAAATAGATTCCAAGTTTTCGATTACTTATGTATGTATGTGATTTATTTTAACGATTTTAATTTAATTTAATTGTTTTTATTATTATTATTGGTTTCGATTGTAAATATATGAATCTTTGCGTGTGTATTAATTGATTAACATTGAATAATTTAATGTCTTAGTAACCAATGAATTGTTTGTGATCGGTGATAATAATCGGTGGATTATTTGTATAGATTTTTTTACTGTATAGTTTGTGGTATCGTAGACGTCTTGATAGGTTTATTTATGTACTGGCTCATTGACTAAGCTTGCTTGTTGTTAACCAATCGAATGACCGTGCGATGTTCCCGTTGTCCTACGTGACAGCTGACAGCTGACAGCTATCCGTTGAACTTTCGAACCGAAGAAGTTTTGTGACCAATTTATCAAAAAATTTAATTATGTATTGATCGTTACTATGTAGATCTCGGACGTTAAATTGACTGCCGAACTGTCCCTTGATGCGTTTCTTTTAAGAAAGAGTTCCTATGAGCATTTTTATGTTTCTGCTAGCATTCCGTGTTTCATGCGTATCGAACGGAGTTATGTTCGTTACGTGCTTAAAATTGCATTTAGATGTTGCCTTCAAATTGCTCAGTACCGTTGTGTCCCAGGACACGGTCGTCTATAATGTGATAATTTCTTGCCATGAGACGAAGGAGCGTCATAAATTTTTAAAAGTGTATTTTTATTGCGTCCCTTTTATAATTTCGCCCTTCGTAATGAAATTTAGTACTGGAATTAGTACGAAATCGTCCAATATCACATCTTCGTCCTTGTAAAAGACTTGTACCAAGTACACCGACCACTCGCGACGGACAGAACGACCCGACGACACCGTCATTTTGTTGAAGCGGCGCAACCGGCGGCCGACCGCGCGTTTTACCAAATTAATATTATATTATATTAGTATATAAATAAATGTATCACATTTGAGAATCATGTACTCATTATATTCCTACTAGTTATTTCTGCTTCATTCGACCCCATGACGTGCGGTGACAACGCATCGCGTGCGTGCTTGTACGCGTGCGTGCGTGTACGCGTGCGTCGTGTTGCGTCGCGGCCGCACGCGCTAGCGTCGTGTGTTTTTTGAAGCTCGGCCGACGGTTGCGCTGCCGTTTTGTTGTGTTGACCATTTAGGTTGTGTAGAGTCGGTAATGTATTTGTAATGTAAAAATAAAATGTTTGTAGTCGCGTGTCGGCGCGCCGCGTGTTGATAACGTTGTAACGTCATTTACGAAGCGTATTGTCCTCGAGTTATTGTCTCCATCCACTTTCGAACAATAAATCTGTGAATCTGTAAATTGTTTAGTGACGAGTCCTCTTCGTGTTATTATTGTTAGCGTGAGAGACGTACGGTAGGTATTGTCGTGTATTGCCTGGATTGGGTAAATATCAGATTATATTATATAGCGTAGTAGAGCGCGTTACCGATGCTGGATCGCGGCACGTCTCCGCGGTCAGATAGTCGATAGCTCACCTAATGTATATTCCATCCTCTTAGTGAAGTAATCGTCGGTAAGTACACTTAAATGAGTACACAAATAGTTATAAATCGCCTCGTTATTTCTAGTGTTTGTAAGGACTCCACTCGCCACTCGCCACCCGCCACTTGCCTCCATCCTTCGACGCGACGTTGTATATTTGCATTTAAATTTAAGCCATTTATATAATAATAACAAAAATAAAAGGTTATCAAAAATGTTCAACGATCGTTTCGTAATGTATGCACTCGAGAATTTATTGCCAATGTGTAGCGGATAACTTGTAAGGCTCGACTGACGTCATGTCGCACCTAGTTCACCCGTCACCCGTTCGCCCGTTCGCCCGTTCACCGTCGATATCGAATGCTAATTACAATTAGGCTGTCGTACTTAATACATTCCATTTGACATGTCGTTCCGATTTTCAGTAGTAGTACTTTACTGTCATAAGTTAGATTTTTATAGTGGGGAGCGAGATAATGGTTTTGCGTTTGTGTGTAGAACGGAACGTATCTGCGTATCTGTGTATCTGGCCTCGACTAGGACAGCTCAATGTGTAGCTCGATCGGTATCTACGAAGTAAAGTGTTTTCAAATATAGTAGGATGTGTCTTTGAAACTCTCGATGTGCTTTTGTCCAGTAGTTGTTGGTAGAAGTGGGCAACGAACTATCGGAAGGAGCCGGCGAGCACTAGCGCTCCTACTGTTAGGCTAATAGTGACCTTAAATGCAGCGTCTCTAGGTCCTAATTTAATTTTTAGAAATTAAGCTGACCATGTGCTGTGCTTTTGTTTTAAACAATAGTGTTAATAGGTAAATGAAATTATTTGTTTTATATAATTTTATTTTTATTGTTTTATTGTAATCTTGTAGCGTACGTTGTATTTATTTCAGTCAATCGAAAGTACGAGCTTTTAAATTGTTAACATTATTATTGTGACGTATGTTTTATTTAATTTTAACGGTAGACGCGGTCGCAATCTGTGTTGCCAGTAAGGATTGTGTAATATAGTATAGACACACACACACAAGTGAAATGTATTTGTTTTAATGTGATAAGCGGTCGTGCTGTAGGCGACCACATGGTAGCATAGACGGTTGCATCTTCATTATTGTAAACATAAAGAGATTTTAATATTTAAATACATGGATAGTTCACTTCTAGTGGAAATATTTTTGCCAAGTAGCAAATTTGAGTCAACCATTGCTGTCATTATCAATAAATGTATTATAAAATATGTGTTTTGTTTGATTTTATTACCTACGTTGTTGTGAGTATAGAAAGTTAGTAGGTAATATCTAACTTACTACCCAGGAATAGGATATCTTGACTCTATCTGTAGCTCTGGGCCCTAATTCTGCAGAATAAGTACATTTTATGAGATTATTTATAAGGGGATATCTCCTGTATAGTCCAATTTAATTTGCATCATGGCAGTTTTAAAATCTGTAAAGTTAATCCCGATTATTATTTTCGTAATTAAATTATTCTCAGTGTTGCCTACGAAAATCTAACAATTAATTAATTGCTAATTGAGAGGCAATTCGATGTGAGTAATTGTAACACTTTGGTCTTATATATTTAACAAGGTAACTTATTCTTCAAGGTTTCCTTTTCTTTTTCTTTATAAATTTGTAAACACTTACAATCTTAACACAGTTTACTGCACGAAAATAGGTTATAAGAATAGCCTCAGTGAAATCATATATAGACACTTAAAAAAATGTAGCTTAATCCATACGTTATAACATCTAAGAAACAGATAATTATTCTGTTTAAAACTATACAATACAATAAAATAAAAAGTATGATATAAAAGACAAGAGCCGAAGTTTGATAATCAATAGGATAATATAATAGGAACTGTCGCAATTTAATATCGCGGTGTTAGCTTTGACGCTAATTTTCAGTG
>DWPQ01000060.1:0-24304 GCA_018251795.1 Perichares adela
AGGCCTGCCAGCGCGAGTGTTTAACAAATAATAAAAGAGCGAATATCAGAGAACCATACTTATCTCTATCTAATCCGCGCAAAAAAGGAGAGACAGGTAGCTTCATTTGCTTTCTCGTTTTTACGATGGAATAATTTTAAGCTGGTTCCCTACTCTGTGTGTAACTCTATGAGACAGTCTGCTCGTTAGTCCGTGCCCTGTAGTGTACAAGTAATGGTAGAGGGGGTACATACCATGTGTGTGTGTGTCATGCGGCGGTCGGTACGGCGGCTCGAGCGAGCCCTCGCGCACACACGACATGAGCCCCGCGCCGCCGCCGCCTGCCCCCGACATCCGCGCCACCTGTAACAAAGATCCACATCTCTTAACTACCCGCATCACACAACGAAGGAACTACCCGCATCACACATCTCATAACCAAGTGCTTCATTACCACGGGGTATAGTGAAGCTTTGACACGGGAGTGCCCTACGATATATTTTTTAACTTTACCAAAATTCTAAATAAGAAATCTATACCAATATTATGAAGAGGAAAAATTTAATAGGCTCCGAAACTACTAGCCCAATTTGAAAAGTTCTTTTACCATTAGAAGCCGACATTATCCCTGATGAACATAAGCTACTTTTTACCAAGGAAAAATGCTTCATTCCTACGGAAAAACGGGTAGTAGGTATAAATAGTTTACATAGCAGTACGAATGCTCTCTTTGTACGAATCCTTACTGCTCTCCCGTACAGGTAACCACATTTTTTCCAAATAATATCTTACACATATATTGACAAAAACAATTGTTTCCAACATTTTTTTCTGAAAACGCGGGCAAAATTTTCTTCAAGCACCTTTGTACTAAAGGGCCGTTATATTCATTTTTGCTCGTAGTTTCCTTCAAATCAATTTCGGTTTCTGAGTCAAAGGTTCACGCAATGTAAGGAACAAAGGTATTCAGTGAATCGGAAAGGCAGATAAGAGGATGTCGTCACTACACGATAACACAAATGGTATTACTTAAATACTATTTAAATACATATAACATCTATCGTACTTATATGGTAGTCGATGAGTAGTCGGAAAAAGTATTTCTAATATTTACCAAAAGTACCTACATATTAGTGTCGAATTGAGGCTGATTAAATAATAACTACTATTTTAATATTACGCTGTTTCATATTATAAGAGTTTGTTGTACACTTTGACGAATATAAATAACTGTTAGCTCTGACTTATTTTCATAAAATGTAGTTTGAACCATAAGTTTTGAAGAGTTAAAACCACATCAAAATCGATTCCGTAGGTTTTACGACAACATTTCACATTCATACGAATTACAAAATAAACGGTTATAGACTCAAACCTTCATAATCCAAGTTTATCCCAAAAATATGAGGTAGGGTTCCTCTCAAATGAGGGATAGACCGAAGTCCAGCACCTCCGGTGAGTGCAGATTATTTTTAAGATTTCACACAGCTATGGATACTTCAAGACTTTTATTGTAATACTAGCTGATTTATTTATCAACCGATTGACATTAAGGAAACACTATGTAAAGTTAATATTACCACAATATATTAGTTAAACGACATCTAAATGGAATAAGCTGTTTCTGAGATTAGCATGCTCAAACGCACAGACAAATAGACAACAATGTAACAATCATTGTTTTTTAGTGTTAGTGCGTCAATTTTTTTTTTCTCATACGTCGTCCATGTAAAGACAGGTGATCCGTTACATTTTATTAAAATAATATGTATTGATTATTCAACAGCTTAGTTATGTTGGAATATGTTTAAAAATACAGTTAAGTGTTCCATATGAATTATTTCTCAGACACTGAACATATAATGTAAGAGTAATACCCAAGATACGGGCGGGTTCCACAGCCGCAAACGGAGGTTTGTACACACACTTCGATAATTTCCCAAAGGAAGGCATTAGAAACGATCATTAAAGGAATCCAGGTCGCACGGGAATTAAAAATGTCTAGGAATATTTTAGCAGGGGAAAATTATAATGTATAAAAAATTGCAGCACAAAAAATTATTGGCTGATCAAATAATTATAAAATAAGTTGGCGATTCAGTGCTGGGGATTTGATTTTGAAACGTGAGTCACGTAAGGAAGCTAGGCAGTTCAAGAGTTCTTGAGCATAAGTCATCCTCATTGGCTATGGCGCTAAGTTCTACCTTCCATTAGGTCGCTGGGCTCTGTACCTTCGTGAAATGGTTTAGCGTATCGGTTGCACTGACGGAGATGATAAGGTGGCAAATTGTAAGTGATGCACTTGATACTGAGAGCCCTCTTTATAATATTAGAAGATGTACGAACACCGTATGATGAGGTGCTTCTCCAAGGATATTGCGTTATTACCGAAGATACAATACTAATATTTACGGCCGACGGAGAGATAACCAAAAATATATAAGCAATTATTATCATATACCTCATCTGTTCGATAAGGGCGGCCTTATCGCTGTTAGCGATCTTAGTACTAAATACCAAGCTACCCAAAATTACCCAAATTGGTGACCCCGACAATAGATCGTGTAGTATCAACCTATAGCAATAAAGAATATCTGGGAATGAAGACAGTATGTAAATGCGGTCTGTGTCCGGAAATTGCTGAAACGAACAGACATCGTCCTCATTTCCCGCTAAAGATAATAAAACTTCCAAGAATTTTCCTTCAGCAGTGTAGGAACGGCTCTCCATATTGTCATGGACAATTTTATTGCGAGCGTGTCTTCACTGCCAAGTGTTATGTTCTATTCTAATGTGTATTATATATTCGTGGACTGTTATTACCATTCGTGGACTGTTAATTACAATTTGTTAAAATTGTTTAACAATTTTAACAAATTGCTATACTTAAATTAAAAAACTCGCAATGACTAATGAATTAGCAAAGATATTGACTAACCATTGCTAATCTTATTAATAATTTTGCAATATTACCAAACCAAATTGATATAAATGATTTAGAATAAAAAATTACTGCGAATTTTACAATACGAATAAATTATTAGGAAACACAGTAAAAAATCGACCTCGAAATGTTTAAGTGATTCTGTTGCACTATCGTAGAACCAATAATTATGATGCCCTGTTTCATATCTGCCGGCAACTCGTCGGTGACGGCTATGGCGTTATGGACATTGAGTATACTTTTTTCACTTACCATACACTTCTATAACAACCCATAACTCTTGGCTGGGCTCGGGTCTCCTCTCACACTGAGAGGGTTTAAGACCATAATCCACCACACTGGCCAAGTGCGGGTTGGCAGACTTCACACACCTTCGAGAACATTATGGAGAACTCTTAGGTGTACAGGATTTCTCACGATATTTTCCTTCACCGAAAAGCAAGTAATAATTAATTTCTAAAATTTCATAAAAATCGGTCTAGCCGTTTCGTCACGAATTTTTTTATATAGATTATACAGAGGAAAGATTTGATTGTTTGTTTGTCTATTTGTACGGAATAGGCTCCGAAACTATTGAACCTATTTTAATTAAATTTGGCATAGAGATAGAGTAGAGCCTGAGATAGAACATAGGCTATTTTATATGTCAAAAACAACGTTTGCTGGATCAGTTAGCATTAAATATAATGCATATAGCTTCATATTTGGTATGTAGGTTGAATGATCATGGTTTGACATAAATCTCTATTATTTATAGCTTAAAGCTTATACAAAAAATATTTCTGAATAATGAGTAATAAAAAAGTTTCAGCGAAATTTTTTGTATCATTGTTCTACGTGTAGATCAACCTACCTAATTAACTTTCCACCTGCCCTTCGTATCGTGTCATCGTTAAATAAATAACCAACAAGTTAAAATATTTTTTTCATCTATACCTTGAGCCTTGCAGGTGTGAAAGAGGTCGTTTTACCTTTTGTATTCTTAATGAGATGACATGAATCATGTTTGTAGAATATTAGAAAATTTACGATATACTTTTTTTTTTATTTACGATACATAAAAATTATTTCAATTACGTGCAAAGTAAAAAAGAGTGACCAATGGGCAATTATTAATTATTGGGTGACCACATGGAAACCATTGGGCGACCATGGAACGACCACTAAGCAACCACTCGGTGACCACCAGTATAAATCAATTTTTCGAAAGTCCACAACAAAATATGTATTATTGTAGGTTACGTTTTATTTCAAAATTAAAATATTTGAAACAAAACATAACCTAACTATGCCCATGCTACTATAATACTATGCTAGTTCGAAAATAAAATATTTCAAACAAACCATAACCCACTATCCATATAATGCACAAACTGCGTAACCATAGTACATAACAAGCAAACAGGAAACACCTGCCAAAGGTCAGTACTCCAACTGCTGTAGATGTTCATAATTTAGCCTGCGGCGTTTAACACAATGCAGACGGCACGGCTCACAAGGTCAGGACTCTGTTTACGCACGAAGGTCAAGGGCGGCGTTCGGATCGATACGGATGCTGCGAGAGAGCGAGATGAACGATGCGGCAGGTCAGACAGATAGAAAGAGAGAGGAGAGATGAAGTACATGGAGAGATCCTAGTTCCAGCTACAGAATTGACACTAAAAGGAAGTAGCGTGGAACAAATTGTCTATGGTTATTCGATGCGGTGACGGCATTTTTTTTTGGTTGTGAGATATCAGCTATTCAATTTTAAGATTTAAGTTGTGTCACTTATTCAGATGCTTACATCTTACTACATCTGAATTTATTTAGGTTGTGTGGAGAACATATTTTGTTAGGTGAAACATAGTTTTATACATCTCGGTCGGTCTTATAAATTAACTTGGGTGAATATGCAGTATCTCTCAGAAACAATTCCGAGGCAACTATAGCAATAACACCAGAAAACCCGCGAAAAAACATCGAAATTTCCGAGTTAATTATATGAGATTTGGTTATGCTAAATGTGAAGAGACTCCAACCATCCATATGTGCAAGGCAACCCCCCTGGTTGAACAACAATTGTGATATGAAGGGACTAAAGCACTTGAGAACGAGTTAATTTAGTCAGGATGTACCACCTTTCCTCTTGGTTAACTGTCAAAGTTTAATGTGATGGTGAGAATGTCAGCAATTAGGTCATTTTTTTTTTAATAATAAGTGTAACAGGGCGAAATATTAACCTTAAATAATTTCAATATAGGGTTTGTTATCGATGAAAAGGCTAAAACATTTATTTTTAGATTTTACCTCCGTCTATCTGTTACCACCGAGAAAACCAATGAACGGATTTAGATGCTACACAAATTACAATTACTGCGATTGCGGGAAGGTGCTATTTGTAGACGAGAAGGTTCCGTGTTACTGCTTCTAAATAAATATTTAGAGCTTATACGAGCTGCAAATGTAAATGAATTTTATCAATCCCACGTAATACCATTACACAGAGTACCTACTCAACGTGTACATCAATATTGAATCGTATATTCCATGTAGCACTCTCTACAATTACTCGGCCGTGAAGATCGCGTGTAATAATTTCTAACGAATGAGCTGCAAAATCAGTGTCGCATTTAACTCGAGAAAATACTTCTTTTTAGTATTTATTAGATTACTCCGGAGCGTTACTATTGGAATTGTTTACAATTCGATCTCAATCTAGATGTATATCGCAATTGTTTGCATTACGTATGCATATGACTCAGGATATCATTTAAGCTATACTTTAACTCTCATGGGTAGTCAAAATTTTAGAATTTTATATTACTGGGGACTTGGTATAGCTGCGAGAGCTGCTTGGTATAGTTGCTAACGCGGCAAAATGGTTATAAACATGAAATTTATAAAGTACTTATTCAAACGAAGCTACAGCGGATTACTTGCCAAAATTTATTTATGAGTGTATACAATTGAGAACAACATTTTATCTGACACGAAGGCAGACATCCAGCCGGAAAATTAGAAATGACCGGAGTTGACATGTAGGTCTACTTTCGCGTCTCGCTATTGGTAAACTTAAGTTCATATCAATTTTTTTCTTCGACAGCCCCATTACTCGTCATGAACTTTCGCCATTACCGACCTTAATTTTTAGTATTTTAAATCCAGCTTTCCTTTCCCCAACAGAGTTTGATGTGACATTGATGTAGAAGATAACTACATTGTCCGTCGAATTAGCCAGATAAAGTCAAAACGGGCTAAATATCTCGAACATATAAATTTTATTTTGAATGAACGGGATAAGTTCCTCACATTGTGAAAGGAAAGCCGAGCCTAGTTATGGTTGTGAAAAAAACAATAACTACATACAACCTTAAACTGGTATCAAAATAGAAAGTCTATTTTCAGTAGAAGTCTAAAGATCAAATACAATACTCGCCTAAAGTTGATGACATGCTAGATATTCGAATCAATCAACTCACGGTTAGTTAAGAATTGTGTAGAAATTATTTACAACAGTAATGTCTATATAACTGGAAAGTATTTGACGATTTAACAATAACAACTGAAGAACATTAATTAAATCTCCATTAATTAACTTCATCGGATTACTGCCTTACTAATTGATAATACATAATATTAATAATATCGTGGTACAAAATTGCTTTTGAAGAGTAATTCACAACGAATATTTTATGCATTTTCATATAACTAAAAAAGGTAGCTAACTATTAAATGCAGCATGTATGTAAATGCAATGTAGCATAATATATATACAATACTTAATAGTATTGGTGATCACTATAATATTTTAAAGAAATTTATAAATTACAGGACAATATCGTCTTAAAAAGTACCAAAAAGTTTAGAACGACACGCTCGGATTCTGTTTGTTCTTTTCGTCTTTTAATTAAATACTTTGAATACCAACGAAATAGTATTTTAGTGGTAAAAATTGGTACTTGATCACATTTAATGACTGTCCTTCCTCTACTCAATTCTAAAACTATATTGTACATTAAATTAATGAGAAAACCGTCTACGTCATGCCCAATTATCCTGATCCGTCGTTAGTTGCAAATTTGAGATATATTTGAGCATGTTGAGTTTTGTCAGACAAGGCAGAACAAAGACTAGCTTAGGGTGAAATTTATTAACCGTGCTTACACTTCTTAGACTTTAATTTTGTTTGCAGTAGTTTCGTTTTCGTATTTATCAACATTACTTAGACTCAGCCTAGGCTTAAGCTGAATTTATCCTGAGTACATAATTTTGGAGACTTACGAAAATGCCAATAACCGCACAAAAATTGTTGTCCATTATTCGGCAGTTTCTTGTCGCTTCTTCTAGGGCCTACTCAAGGTAGAGGTTTTGTAGAAGCGACGGCGTAGATTGAGCTTCGAAAAGTATTTGTAAAAACTAATTTTTAACTTTTTCTAACATAAAAAAAAAATCATTTCACCCTTAGACTTCCTTCTTTTGAAGGTCGCTGAACTGCATACCATGATATAATCAACAACATCAACATTTATTTCTTATAACAGACTAGCTGTGCCCGCGGCTCTACCCGTGTGGAAATCAGTGTGGCGCAAAGTTTTTCCGGCGTAAATCCGAATTCCGCGGAAAATCTAAGTTAGACAGCAGCCTATGTTTCTCGGTATTACATCAGTGAAAGTCCCGTCTAAAACTTTCCAGCCGTTCCAGAGATTTGTCGGAACAAACAGACAGACAAGAATGGTAAAAAATGGCATTTTGGTATATGTACCGTATATAGATATGCATTTAGTAAAAAGCTGGTACTTCAATATTACAAACAAACACTTTAATTTTATTTAGTTGTATAGATATAAGATTTGCAACGTTAGAGTAATTCTCCCCACAACACCGGAGCTGATGTCAACAGCATCACGATGCAACATCGACCTCGCCCCAAATCGACGTACAATTATTAAAAATCTCCGCGTGACGTAACAAACGCGCGCCAGTTCCCACGTGTGGCAATCTTTTGTTATAATTATGGCCACAAACCGAAATTGCATTTTGATGAACCGTGTACAAATGTCCACAATGACACCCGATTTAGTACATACACGATGATGGGAAACACAATCGTATACCTTTTTCAAATTGATATCGTCGTAGTTTCATGATGACAAAAGTGATTAAATATTGTACGTAGCTTGACGACCCCGTAGCCTAGTTGGTAGTGAACCTGCCTGCGAAGCGTACGGTCTCGGGTTTGATTCCTGGCCGAGGCAGATAATTATGTGACAGACAAATATTTGTTCTCGGGTCATAGGTGTTAGTGATGTGTTATTAGTGTTGTCCATGCCACCCGCGTCACAGGGAATCCTAGTGCGGAGGTATGAGTGTGTTAGCGTTTATTTATTAACGCTTATAATGACAAGTTGTTACCTATAATCTGAAAAAAGAAACTTGAAAGTAGCATACGTGCTTATAGAACGGTTGTGTATCGTAAGTAATGGTCTTTATACAATGTCAATGCAACAGAGTTACTGGGCTGATAAAACAGTGCCTCAAATATTGGAGTTCTACTTACGAGAATATGCATATGAGTAATCAGTAAGTATTGGTAGACAGCAGTTTTCTGACAACTTAGATTGTTATCAATTCTTTGGAGCAGTGGCGTTGAATACGCTTATTCCTCCTAAAGTCTCTTTGAAAGTAACTTGCGCTGCGCTAGACTGCGAAGTAATCACAGAACCAAACAGATTTTAAAGCACAAATGTATCGGTGATACCCATATCACTAAAGATACCGAAATTTTGGACAGGTTCTATAACAAATATAGTTCCGATCATTACTTTACTTAGCTACTTACTCTACTTTACTTCTTACCATGAAAGGATGTTTTAATATCCTGAGAAAGTTTTTATAATTTTCTAATTATATAAAAATCTCTTTGTGTTTAAAAGGCAGGTCATGTACGAAATATCCATCTAGCAAAGCCGTCTGAAAAAGCAGACTTTGAGACGTTGCTAGCTTAATGAATTCCAAGTCCTTTAGCACTTTTGTCGTATAATGAAAGCTCCATGTCACGAAAGGAGGTCACCTTATTTTGAGCAGAAATACAAGCATGCATCAAGGATACAAAAGCTACAAGATTAAAACTACGTCTCAGAAACTAACATGATGATAAAAGAATCAAGATATACCTACGTGCAAACACCCACAGATATAGTACACATTATCCTGCATGCTAAAACATCAAGTATAATTGCGCTTGGCTGGTTCTGAACCGCTTGTGACAAGACAACATTAACTTAAGTGCTTTCCAGCTATGGAGGACATGATTTGTAGTAAATTCTCGTTGGAAAGTTTCTTAGGTATAAAACTTTGCCAGCCTCTGTGTAATTTACACTTAGTATTACGATACGCTTTTGTCATCTGAAGAAGAACTATAAAGTAGCGACACCTTATAATGTCTACTTTATTTAAGGTTAATTACTTTGCTAATATGAAGAACGTTCAGAAACAAAACAAATCCTCAACGTCTCTGTAGGGCACAGCAAATACAAAAAGACGGCGGTATCATAAATATAAAATTTTCGTGTCACAATGTTCGTTCCCGTACTCTTCCGAAACGGCTTGACCGATTCTCATGAAATTTGTGAGCATATTGAGTAGGTCTGAGAATCGGTCAACATCTACTTATATCTCACTATCTCATACCCCTTAGTGATAAGGGTTGTACATCCATAACATTTTGTTTTTAATTTTGGGTATTTTTTTAAATTTTTTATGATGTGGCACGAAAGAATACATACAACCCCCAATTTTCATCTCTCTATCATCAAACTCTATTTTTAAAACCAACTTTTATGTGGCGAAATAACGTTGGCGGGGTCAGCTAGTTTTCTTTAAGAATGTCCATTTTTAAATCATTCACTTTGATTGAAAAATCTTTAATGTCGTTTACCAAATTATTCTTATTTACCATTTTATTTTCATTAATACAATTTCATTTCAAAGTATTTATTTAAACACCGCCACAGATTTTAATGAAAGTGACCTAGAGAATTTAAATCCCACACTAGCCCTGAGCTAAATTAATTGGATGCTGTACCAATGCGCGCCTTGAAATTTTTCAGGGCCGGTCAATTAGGTCAATGTAAACATTTACGAAGGTTAACGGAGTGCACCCTACAAATCTATGTGAGACGGAAATAATGAATTTCAGAATCATACGGAGTGATTCATTTTGCTCATTGGCAGCCTACAAAACAAAATATTCTCCTAGTAACCGAAAAAATCAGAATAGCATCGTCAAATGGGATTGAGACGTATTTAATTTTGGATTAAAGGCTTTTTATTTTTTACCACTAAATGAATGAACACGGAAATGATCATTGAAAAACTCCAAAATTAGACTGCGCCTTGCCTTGCTAACTACATCGATTCTTTATGATTGACAGATAAACCTTGCGCTGTAAGTAGGTGGACTGATTGCAAAAGTCCAATATCTAAAACAAAAGTGTGAAAAAAGATTTAATAAGGATACCATGGCTATAGAACATAGGTATATGTACCTCTTAATGACCAAAATGAATTAATGAAGATCCGACGAGCGTAAATACTAAATATTATCATATTAATCTTTGTTGAGCAAAATTTGACACTCAAGAGAAATTGCTGACAAGAACTTTAACATAATTTACGAAATTATTCACAACTGAAATGGAATTGATGAGCAGAGGAAACACGGGCGATTAAAGACAAACCTCTTGGCTGTCACTGCCTTAATCATATTGATCCAACGAAACGCGAAACGCGGCTGTAACAAGACGTTAGCCCAAATACGAGTAAATGTAAGTAATCTATCTTCCTCCAGCCGTGCCCTCGGCTCGTGCAAGGTCAGATGCTGCATCGATCTTGTTCTCCTTGACTGTTCCCAAGGATCGTCAATTAGGTCAATGTTTCCGAAATGCTGTCATTGAAGAGTTACATGTACATTAAGTAATTACAGCAGCTGCAAGCAAAATACTAGGACGATATAATTACAGAATAGTAAGTGTGAGCGACGTAAATAACAATGTAGAATTTAGGATGTGGCAACAATAACGTAATTTTTTCTGTTTCTTTGCCAATATTCGAAAAGTTCTCTACTTTTGTATGTGTATAAATAAGCTGTAAGGTATACCTATAAATAATTATTTGGTGGCAATTTACCCGGAGCCTTTACAGTAAAGGATCTGAATTTAATGTACTCTTGTACTACAATTACAACACATAAAGGAAACAACATTTTTATAAGTGTATTTATTATGTCAATGGCACAAAGATAAGCAAAGGGTTCACGTTACTGTATATTATCACCGCGGCCCCTGGATATCAGTGACATGAGATGCATCACCGACACGTCATCGACCTTGAAGGAAAGGAACGACCCCCTTTCACATAAAAACATTTCAAGGTTGATTCTAGAAGGAAGCGAATTAACTAAATGCCATGCCAAGGCCATGTTATCTACAAAATCCTTGCCACCGGGCATGATACTATCTTAAGGCTTTAAATTAGGGTGGTTTAAAGTCCATCAACCTCCATCTCAAGAGACCTGGTGCAATTTTTTTCCGTTATTTAGTGAGTACAAGAAGTGGATTAGGACTGACTGGGCCTCCTACATCAAATACGTTGGCAGTGTTAGCTGGAAACTTAATCCTCACCCATTAATACGACCCATCCCATAACACCAAAGATCTTTCTCTTTATTTGAACCGTTTAGTTAGTTTGTTGGTTGTTTAGTTATTTTGTCTTGATTATTTTCACATCTTTTTCTGAAATCAATTTTTTCAATGGCCTTAAACCTTCTCAGCGTTAGACGACACCCGATCCCAGCAGTGGGACAATTATAGGTTATTATGTTATTATTTGAATGACAATTTTTAATCGACCAATTTTTTATCCTTCCATTTTTAATCCATCTAGTCAAATGTTTAACATCGTGAGTTTTTTTTGAGGTCGTTTCGAAAATCTAAAACAGTGTGTTTTTATTTTTAAAGCCCTCTCAGTTACGATAAATTTAACAGTTTTATAAAACTCATTTAACTTTCGTTCTACTTCAATCGATTCACATTGAACTTCTCGTTCATTCCCTGTTAAAACACCGACACTCCTCTGTCGGAATAGCGTGACATTACGTAAGTTGCTCATTATTTTTTCAACGTCTTACTTCTTGTTTGAACTTCGACGAAGGTTTTTGTCATTGATTTCTTTTTACCTTGACTGTTCTCAGGGTTTCCAGGTCACTGCATACTAGCTGCATTCTGAGCGGTTACCGCAGTATACGGAATTTTGAACCGTATATTTATTCCGTAAAGGAGCACTTCGGTTAAGTAGCAAGTACTTAAGGTAATATTACTAAAAAGTACATAAAAGTTTTTCTTAAACCTATTAGCGGCACGAGTTACGTAATTAACTAAACTTGTGTGTTACCGTACAAGGCTGCTCCATCAATCACAACGAATCACGTATGAACTTTGGGAGTGTATTATAAAAACACATCGAGCATATTTATAAAAGAACACTCCACCGAAAGACACTACGAAGATGAAACCAAATTATGCAGAAACCTCCTAAATCTAACAATAACAAACGGGATCAACGACTTAAGCTGCGCCTCAAACCATTACAAAGTGAGCTTTATTAAACGATTAAGCAGTTGTCGCGCTGCATATTTAAAGGTCTCCAAATTGTCTTTATAGTTAAAATTGTCTTTTAATATCGTCAAAACTTCTCTTTTAAATTAATAGGAAGTAAGCAGGGCAACTGATGGTATGTCTAAAATGTTTGGACATATCATCCGTAACTAAAGCTCTTTGGAACGTTTGGTGGTTCAGGGCAGAGTGGAGGGTCAACTTCCTTGTGGCCGATCCTACAAGGTGGATAGATGTAATCAGAACATCTACAAAGTGTACCATCACTTAATGTACACGCAGTGCCATGAACAGAGACAGATGAAGCGTCGCGGAGGCCGCTACCAAATTGACAGACAATCCGTGACCACAACCACTCCGCCAGGAGTTTACGATTAGAAGAAGAACTGATGGTATAAGCAGTGATAGCCTAGTGGTTTGAACGTTGGTCACCCGAATGGGAGGTCGTGCGCTCGAATCCTGCACGCACCAATTATGTTCTAAAAGTTATGGGCGTATTATAAATTAATTATCGCTTGCTTCGGTGAAGGAAAACATCCTGAAGAAGCTTGCATACCTGAGAGTTCTCCACGTGGTTCTTGAAATTGTGTGAAGTCTGCCAACCCACTCTTGGTCTGCGTGGTGGCCTTAAACCCTCTCAGTGTGAGAGTATTTCTGAGTCCAGCAGTGGGACAATTATGGGTTGTGATGATGATGATGAACTGATGGTAAGTGGCCATCATCACCCATGAACATACATTACACTAAAGGCATCACCGAAGCGTTGCATGCTGATAAGGAAGCGAAAGATCCATTTATTACTGGGTCTTCGACTCTGCAACCTAACCACGTCGATACGAAGTAAGGTGGTAAGCCAAGGAAGCGTAGACTCGCAGGTAAAAGATCTCTACCACACTTAACAAGTATCTTCCAGATTCATCATATTTTTTTCCCTTTACTATATATTCAAACTAGTGGATCCGATAGCCTATAATATTTTCCTGCCTGAAAAAGCAGCGACTCAGAAAGTCCGTTTTCGGCAACCTTTTTGTAGTCCTGAAATAACTTAAAAAAATGGGGGATATGTACCCTGTTTTTATCCCAAGATATTCAAGTATCTCTATATTAAATTTTATCATAATCGGTTCGCATATGCGTAGTGGATTGTAACCCAGGTTCCCCTAGTACAATACACAAATTCGCGGCAGCAAAAAGGTTCATTTCCACCTTCAGAGCCAGCATTGTTATGACATCGTCAAAATACGAGTAACATTCATTCTGTGTAACAATAAGTGCATTATTACTCCTGTCGAGAGCCCGGCACCAGGTGGTAAAGAGGTTTTGTGAGGTCCTTTTAACTCGAGCTAGTTATTTATGCGTTCCCTGTAGGGCCGCTAAGACCCCATTACGGAAAATAATTGCCGTCGAATTTTCCCCAAATTGAGTATTACGCATAACGATCTCAATTACTCAGTGATATGCTTTCGTTTCAAGAGACTTGGTAAAGGCGCTTAACTCAATTAGTTTTAAGGTATTTCGTGAGTAATGAATGATCTATTTACTTCGTCACATAATCAGTGTATAATATAATGTGGGCGATAGATGTGACAAGGGACTGTTGCTCCGGGCAATATCGGATTCCTTAATTTTATAAACTCACCTGACTAGCTACATTCCTGTAGAAAACAACCGTTAAATTAAGGTACTTTGATGCACAATTTTCGGATTCACCGTTTTGTTGGCTGGAAACGAATGATAAAAGAAGAGACTGATACCTGATGGTAAGTGGTAGCCATCATCTGTGCACATCAGCAACAGAGGTGTCACTGACAAATTGTTGAATAATAAGGAAGTGGTGAACCCGCCGTATTCCTGGTTCTCTACATTGCAAACGAAAGAAAAAATAGATATAAAGAATACTGTTGTTTCTAGAAAAGTAAGCAAAGTGACACCTGTAAGGAAACAAAATGGCTTCGACTCAAGCACCAATTTCAATTTATAATCCCTAATGATGTTGATGAAAATATAACTTTGTTAGCTACGAAAGATACTACTTTACATAGATTTCAGGTTGACTTGGTAACAGCAAATTTTCTATAACACTTAACTAAAACAAAATACAAAAGTGAGCCTCGAGTACCTTATAGCCGGTCAAGTGGCGCCACTGAGCGAGAGGGTGCTTCAATCTGACCTACTGTGCTGCTCTGCTGATGCTTCGAAATTTTATCAACAATTTTATTTATAATAACCTGAGACGTGAATTCTATTAAAACTAAACGTAAGCTATAAATTATATTAAACAGCGGAATTCATATTTCTTCTTAAGTCTGTAAGAAACAGTATTGACAATTCCAAATATTATAGTGGTACGTATCGTCTGTTAACTGAAATAGACTCAGTTCTGAGTGATCGAAATACTTCGTCTTCCTGTCAGATATTTATTTATCTTTAGGTCATGATTATCGTTATGAACTTTGCGGTTGTAAATTTATTTGGTAAATTAAAACATCTTTTAAAAACCTGTATATCTAAGTTTTTATCATGATCCTCTCAAAGGTGTGTGTCATCCAATCCAAGCTTAACCAACCTGGAGTACTATAATCTTAAATGTGAGTCTAAAATTGAAAGACAATAATAGTTTACGATGAAACGGAAAAATATTGGTTGTTCATGGGATTTTGTAATCAGAATTCCCACATACCGATGCCGTGGCTAAGTATCCAAAAATTTTCATTTCTGACAAAAGAATAAAGCCGTACTATTTGTCCAGGTGTTACAGCTGCTAGGCCGTTAAGCGACCTTGTGAGTTGGGTGTGACGAGTATTGTTATGTATTCAGGTCAATACTAGCATCGCTACGTACATCTGAGCCATTTTGACCATTGCGTGGATTCATTCGGCGTACAGTTAATTAAATTATTCGTTCCATCGTTGTCTGGAGCTGTGAACATTTTAAATCGATAATGACCAGAACACACAAACTGTGTACACCTGGGTACTTCCTGGCAGTTTCTTGCCACTTCTTATTTTAGGGCCTACTCTTCGTAGGGATTTGCTGCAGCGATGGCGTAAATTAATTTTTGAAAAGTACTTGTAAAATCAAATTTCGAATAAAAAAAAATTTTTTCAAATTTCATTTCATTTCACACATTACAGAGCACTTGTGCAATTTGGTTCGAGGCAAGATTCGAATGCACGATCTACCGTGCAGAAGACCAAACGATCCGGCTATCACTGCTTTAACCTGATCACTAGTGGTTAATGAAGATATCTAACATAGAAGTAGCATAAAACACATATGATCTACTCCTACTTCAAATAGGTCTAACCTTTTTTATATGGCCGCTAAACAAGCCAATAGCTCATCTTATTTTGGTTACCGCTGACGATGTAGATTAGCTAAATCAAAGGACTAATCAACACATTCTCAGTCAACAAGGATATGGAAAACCGGTTTAGGTAACTAGCTCTTCGACTTGACAACTGAAACACGTAAAATATCACGATCGATGCCAGAATAAGGGTGTAAGGTAAATATGGAAGTGAGATAGGTAAAAAGGTTTATTACCATGCACGAATATCGTTAGGATTAAGTTGGGCAGTAAACCCAGCAATCTTCCAGGGGTGGAACTTTAACAGAGTATCAGACGCGAGATTCCAATAAAAACATAACCTAAATATTCTAATCCCGGAGGGCGGTAGATTTAGGAACCAATTCATTGTTAATAATGGTCAAGACGAAAATCCATCTATTTTTATTCTACGCTAAAAAAAAGTTTTTCTCGGTGGGGCTTAATAAGCCACGTACCGTACACAATGTCAATGGTTTAGAAACAAGGTCTAAAACACCTCGTACCGCGGTATGGAAAGTATACCAAGAAATTGTGCCAACGCGAACTTGTTAAGTTTCCTTCTAAAATCAGGAACATGGTTATGCAGTTTAAAAATTGAGTCATTGCAACTACATTAAAGCTACTGGAGTCTAAGTAGTAAAAATCGTTAATTTACCATACCATGACAAATTACACACGTCGAAAACAATACTACTTCACTCGATTTATTCAACAGATGCTAATTTCTGATACGAGATAATTCGTTCCAATTACCCGAGTGATTCTCGTTCGATTAATTCTTCAACGGAGATTTCTAGAGTGAAACTGAGTTTCAGTCATTTGAATTTCTAAATAAACGGAATAGAATCTTGATTTGGGTCGAATTCATTGAGTTAATGGTCAAGCCATGTTTCCTTTGATTTGTGGTCGCTGCGGACACCTGCGAATGAGTTATCTAAAACAGGAACGAAATGTTATTTTATCTTTTAGTATTGTGGTACAAAATGTCTGAACTCAATATGAATAGAACATGGTGCCCTGGCTCGGCAGAGTGGTTTATTACCAAGTGCATCCTAGGCCCGCTCGGTTACAAGGCGAGACTAACCTACCTATGGCGTTAATAGGGTGAAACGAATGAGAAATTCAATGTTAACTCTTTACAATTAAATTACGTTATGTGATAATTTTTATACATCAATAGACCACAATCGTGCAGGCTGGCCACCGGATATTATTAAGTGGTCACCGCTGCCCGTACATGTCGGAATGTCCGTGACACCGTAGCTATCACTGATATTGATTCATTTTTAATTTGTTTTAATGATGCGTTATCGGCCAAGCAAAAAGCGAGAGACCCGAGCCCCTAGACAAAAAGATGATGTGCTATCACGCCAAAAACCTTTCCTCATGGACTGTCATTACCATACATATTTAAAATGCCGATGCCGTGAGCGCGAACGGTTACCGCTAATATTTTTGTCTAGGGACTCTGTTCGTTACTGATTTCTTTAAGTAGGTACTCTAATTTCACTTAATATTTTATACAATTGTAACTGTTTATGTAATGTAACATGTATGCAATGTTAGGATGGGCATATGATCGTGTTAGACAGGTCCTTAAAATCAAGTGTATTAAAAAAATATGCAAGATAGGTGCTACAGCGACAGGACGGCGACAAACCGGCGTCACTTTTCCTGTTCCCTATTGCTATTCCGCCAACACTTTGAATTCACAATTTAATATTTATATTCCATTGATATTTGTTCTCCATATGTTCGTAACATAAATGAGTAATATCTGAACAATAACTAGTTATTGTTACGGATTTATTTGCGTTGCTAATAACTTAACGTCTCGACTGTATGAATATATTAAACTTGTACGTTACGGATACAATGTACCTCGTTGAACTATTGTTGTACACACCCGCCATTGTAGCTAGACACAAGTTCGCGCTTGACTAATTTGTACGGGAGCAGCGCGGTAAGCTTGGCAAGATTTCATTCTGGTGCCATTGCATTACATCCCGGAAAACTATGTATTGTAAGCTTTGCCAAATTGCAATAAAATCACCCATCCAAAAACCGGTAATGCCCGAGGCTGTTAAGGTCCATCTATAACCAACAATCGTTAGGTCCAATGATGAATATTATGATTCACAGCTTAATTCTTTGGATAAATCGCAAAGGATGAAGCTGTTCACATAATTATCATCGAACATAATTTGGTAAGTTCGTTTGATTATCAAATTTAGTTACTGAGTACGATGGAGTAAGCGGATATAATGGCAATTATAATATTTTTCAAGTGTTTATTCAGTCTTTTTTAGTGATGTTGGTTTCATTATTTCGCTACAAAAACTAACTAAGAGATGAAATAAGCACAAAAACTTTTGAAACGCAACAATTCTATCTTTTTCGATTTCACTATTTGCAAAAAATATTTAAGTACATAAAAACATATTGTTATATGTTTTAATCATTTGCTTTAAAAAAATATTTGGTTCATACATTTTTAACTAGTCGCGACTTGTTCAATGTATTTTTTTATCCAAATCTATTTTTCTGACGTATCAGTTTCAATGATTATCGTGTGATACCGTTACAAACATAAAAAATCGACGTCAAAATCGATAATAAAGCATGTAAAAAAGTTAATAAAGGTAGAGATTTTTCCTTTATTACATACTAGCTGTGCCAGCGTGGAAACCAGTGTCGTGTAAATCCCGATCCCGCGGGAATTGTAAGACAATAAGTAGTCCTTATTGTATCAGCTATCTTCCAGTGAAAGTCCTATCAAAATTGGTCCAGCTGTTAAAGAGGTTAGCCGGAACAAACCCAGTAACAAAAATTGTAATATATTTTTTTGTATTTGTTATAGAATGTTACAAAAAGACAGAATTTTATTTATTTGTATAGATTAATCCATGTTAAGTTACCTGGTGGCTCACGGGTTTGTTTCAACGTCAGTTGCCATGGTGACCGGCGGCCCCGACACGACCTGCAACCAAACAACCGATTATAAACAAACGTTATGTAACAAACAAGTGGATAGCAGTCAGCAGTAAGTAGGCACGTTAACGCGATAACGAACTGAATTAATGAGTTGCGCAACCAAGTGGCTATCGGTAGACGCCATGCGCCGTACCGTATATACCTAAGCCTCTAGACAAGTATCTTATTTAGCATTTACGTTATGGAAAGGAAATGTCATGGTAAGGTTTTTGGCGCGACAGCACAACACTTTTTTGCAGCGAATGTCATTATCACGCATCTTTAAGAAGTCATAGCATGAACGCTAATCGGATTTTTCATGGTAAAATAATAAAAATAAGGTTAGGCGTGGGCCACCCTTATTCTTTAGGTGTATGAGAAAAAGATTACAACCTATTCTCAGACCTACTGAATATGCATATAAAATTTCATGGAAATCGGTCGAGCTGTTTCAGAGGAGTATGGCAACTAACACTGTGACACGAGAGTTATATATATATATAGATAGATATACACGACATGGGTGATCCAGACGTTTAAAATACGGAATGAGCGGCTCAATTGGGTTCCATTTCGTACTGAACGCTAAAATGTGAACTTTTCCCGTTAGCTGTGAAGCCATTAACATAACCTCATTTTTGTTTTGTTTTTAAACAGGGGTGAAGGGGTTCCTAAACCGTAGGAGTTTTGTTTAGGGGATGCTCAAATCTGCATTAATTACCAACCGGCTTTAGAGCTTCTAGAAGCGCCATTGTCGTCCATAAAACAAAACAAAAATGATTTTATTTGTTCAAAATATATTATTTTGCCGTCATTGTTAACTGCGTGCCTCGTTTTTTCGATCCTGTGTTCGTGTCAAAATATATTTGTAATCTGTATATGTATATAAAAATGAATGTTTGTCTGTATGTCCTTTATAGAATAGTGAACTAAGCATTTGACCATGTGATGATCTTTAGCAAAGTTGTTGTACATGAGCCCACGAAGGTTTCGGAATTAGTGCGCCCAATTTTCGTCAGATGGCGCCACTGTCATTTCAATCAATTGCATATTGCCGTGACGGTTCATGTTGATTTAAATTGGAACGAAAACAGCGAACGAGCGATGATGTTTCAAATAATACAGTCGCTGCTTTTCCGGGCAGGGCAAAGTCTGCCGGGTCCAGTAGTAATGTAATAAGAATAAAAATTTTTCTGTGTTCTGTAATCATGATATCTCTCTATTCTATTACGAGGCTTTAACTTACTGTAGCTCACAGTTCATAGTAGTTTTTACTTTCCTGGCTTACATGGCTTAGGCGTGGGTAGGAAAAACCGTTTAATATTATTCATGTTTCGGTTTCTTTTTCTTTACCCGACTGATGTCTTTACGGCAAGAGTATTTTACTAAACTAGTACTCTTTATTATTCTGAATTACATTTCGAAACACTAACTTGTAAACATTAAAAGAAGCGTATAAATAAAGTTTTCGACAAAATACGTCGGCAATAAATTTAATATTTACGATACGTATATTTTACGTTCATGAGCAAAGTCTACATGACCAAGAGTCTGTCAGTTACATGATTGTATAGACATACAAAGGTGAACATGACTTTGTACGGTTCATAACTAACCCTGTGTCGGTTATACAAAAAAATTATGACATTTTCCTGTACATTCTCCATTATAAAAACATACTGCACTATTACTCACCGTAACCGTTCAGTACAGTAACGCAATTAGAACCTTGAACTTCTAAACAAACTTACTAATCAATTTGCGAATGATTTCCGACCTTACCCCATCGTAATAGGTCTCTTGTATCGGAATAACATAACGCGGCGACACACGTACAGTTCAATGGCTTGAGAAAAAAGCAGAGGAACAAAGCCTTGAGCTCGTAACACGCTATTGTTACGGTGATTGCATATTTCCACAGACTAAAGAACACGTTTACAGTCGGCCAACGAAGGCCTAGACAGGTGTAATGTACAAGCGTGTGGGGGCCACAGCCCCTAGACAAAAACTTAGCAATTTGCGGTTACGCTACAGGACATCTTAAAGATGTATGGTAAATGGAAATTTCTAGGGTATTTTTTAAATTGTCCTTATACTCAGCAGAACACTATCTACAAGCGTTGCTGCCACCATGATTTTCGATTGACGATTGAAATTTTAACACTGTGATATTTTTATGCTGTTTTTGCACGGACGAATTTACCAGTGTTTATTCGGTGGAGACTTGAGTTTCTATTTGGTAGAAACGTGTGTGAAGTCTTTAGAATTGCAGAAACCAATAAATATTTTCTTCTTTTTTTAACGACCTTGTAGTTTGGTATTACTACAACTCATCGCCAGTATAAGCTAAAGATCCTCTATTTCAATCCCGGCCGATTTGTTCTTGCCACGCAACACACGGCTTCCTAGTGTGGGGTTGTGAGTGTGTAGACGGATCTTATTTAAAAGGGATGAAAAAACATACTCGTAATTATCCATTAGGTAGCCCAATTGATAGTCCTTCCTTCAGATTGATTCGATTCCCAGCCGGGCTGAAACTCTTTTGATAAACAAATGATGTCAGGCCGAACTCTTTTTAAATAATGTTAGATGTGTCTGAAAACAGCCCGTGTGCGTTGGCACACTCAAAATCCTTTATCCTAAAATCCTTTATATATTTAAATGCGTGTTTATGTTTACATTTACATTAATTGTTTAAAATTATTAAGAACAGTAGCAAAGACACAACACTCATTGTCACACTAATATGTTTATCAACTTTAACAATATTACCTAATGATGTGTGATTTACAGAAAATTAATTTACATGAATATATGAATGAATTACGGTTAGGTTTACATTTGAATTGTTTACGTTTTGTTTGTTGATAGCTAGCATTCAGATAGATCGGCTAGCCCATTGCGATAAGTTTGGCTGTGAACATCTGTCAGATCACAGAGCAGTAATATCCTTTTTAATAGATTCTGCTTCAAGAATTTTGCAGGTGAAATATGCAGAATATTTTACGGTACGAGCAAGTACCGATTTTAATCAGAACAAAGGTATACGCTCGCTGATTTGGAGTTGAATTGCAGTGTAGACAAATCCGTTATCTATTTTCTTAGCAAGACATGGCTTACGACCACCACAAGCAATAGCTCATCATAAAATTCTCCTGACCAATGGGACAAAGTGCTAAGATGATTTGCAACCTATCAATATTTCCTTTATCTATTCTTAACATAGATTTTTTATTTAAAATATAACCAAAGCCTTCCATGAAACATTCTGCGATAGATCCGATAATTTTCAAAATTCATCCGGAACCAGGAGCCTTAGCAACCCCAACGTACTTGACTCGTATAGTACAATGGTTGTCATGAACACGTAGTGCTTATGTTACGTTTTCGCGACCTTTCCTCCGTGGGAACGAGAACGATGTAAAACAATGATTTTCTTATTATTATTATATGACCTGTTATCTACTAACGACCGCGTACAGCGTAGAGGATAGACGAGTGCATTTAATTGGAAGGGTTAATGATGTATAGATCGTGGTTTCGTAAATCCTTAACATACGGCATTGTATGGAGCGCGTAGTGTTCCCGCTATTTCAAAAGAGATGCCATCGTGAAAGTCCCTGAATGTATCGGATTCTCGATCTATGACGAAGAAAAACATTTTAAGTCCTAAGAAAAAAAGGGGCTAAAAACCAAAATATGTTGGAAAATATCAGTCAAAGCGATTGTTAGAGATTGAGTTTAACAGCTTAACCCTCCGAAGCACGGAAGCATTGTAGAAATATTATCTTGATCGCCCATCCAAGTTCCAGCCTTCCCCGGATCGCCCATCGAACACTTAATAGAGCTAACGGGAAATAAGCACTTGACTAAAGTTTGAAAAATAAGTATCAAAGACATTCTCTCTGCAAATAAGCACAAACGCAAAAAAATGAAATTCCATCACGTTTGCGTCGAATATCATATTCAATCGAGGCCGGTCTGGTGTCGGCTGGTGAGTGGTGACGCGACGAAGGAATCATTTTTCGTCGAACCAATTTCCGTTATTACATCATATCAAATTACAAGCTCCGCTCCGTATCGTATCGTTGTAGAATTGAGGAAATAACTATGTTTATTTTGGACTTGATTTTCCTAACGATGATTGCCATTCGACAAGTAGCTGTGGAAATGTTCTATATAGATGGGAATTGTGCGTCCACTTAGCAAGCCAAATATTTCTTGTTAAGCATATTTAATTATCAATTACAAATTATAAAACCAACTATTCCACTATCCTTTAAAACATATACATTTCGGGTGTATATGTTCTCTGTAATACAGTAAATGCATTCATTTACAAAATGTGCTGAGAATTTTCTTTCACCGTTTCTTTTCCTCAATCAAAAACACTAGTAGAACCAAAACATGACGTGCTTAAGTGTATTCCGAAAATATCTAAATGATTAAGTGATATTTGAAATTTGAAAAGTGCTGAATTTCATACGCAGATGATAATGACTAGACTTCGCTATCGCTATAACTATAGCAACAAGTATTTCAATGAATCGAGGCTTCATTACCACTTTAATAATAAGCATATTGTTGCAATCCACATCACTGTTCAAGACTAAACTCGTCTAAACAATTGATCAATTTAACGATATTCCAATAATAGCTATTCGTATAGCACGAATGCGTCAAGGATCAGATCCTTAGCTATTTATAGTTCGGCCGGGCTCCTTACGCCCAATGCCCATCAATCTATAAATAAAACTTGAATCTGTGATCTACTACACTGAACGATATTATTACATCTTGACTGATGTAAAGGCAATTTAATTTAATTTATGAAGTAAAACTTCTTTGAGCACACTTGACTTGAGGAGTAAGCGGGAATGCGTAACGAAAATTGTGATAGGGCGGGCTGAAACGGAAGTTGAGAGTGAGATATAAGTTAGTGAAGATAGAAAGAGAGAGTTACATTTTGTATAATCCTGCATATTTACGAATAATTACAATTAAATATAAATAAGTAGACACACCGTGCCTTTACCAGAAGTGTTATCCATGATTATTCTCATAAATAACAACATAAATAGAGTTTCAAGAACAAATCCTGTCAACATGGCAGAATATCTGTAACATTGGTTCCTACACTGGGTTTAGACGTCCACTTTATCAATCAACCGAGGCACAGTCTAGAACAGCAATACGTCTGCTTTGCCCCAATAATTCAGTTTAATCTCTAATTAAATAGCCAGAGCCACGGCTATTAGTTTCCCTTCTTTTTGTCTCTCCTCTATCTATACTTATTATAAAACAAAGTCCCCCGAAAGCGGTCTCGCATGTATGTGCCCCTTTTACGCAAGATCTACTGAACGGATTTTTGTACGGTTTTCACTAAAAGATAGTGCAATACTTTGAGAAGGTTATAGGCTATAG
>DWPQ01000061.1:0-24147 GCA_018251795.1 Perichares adela
GTGCTTTGCTCGCGTGCAAATCAGTGTGTCGCGTAAATCCCAATCCCGCGGGAATTCTAAGATAAATAGCTTATAATTATAACTTAAGTTACGCCTTATTACATCAGCTCTCTTCCGGCGAAAGTTCGGTAAAAATCGGTGCACCCGTTCCAGAGATTAGCCAGAACAAACAGACAGACAGACTGACAAAAATTGTAATAAGCATTGTATTTTGTTATAAGTACCGTGTATACAAACACATTGTCATGTAGTAAAAAGCTGATGTTATAATATTACAAAAAGACACTCAAATTTTATTAATTTGCACAGATCTTCACTGTTCGTATAATTCGTATAAATGTGTGCGTTACATCGTTTCTTGTGTACCTTTCCTTGTGTGAATGTTTACTTATCCGTATCCGTTCGATCTTGTGAAACCCACTAGTTTGCAAAAGAACTTGTTGACAAACTTTCGAACATCCAATGATGTCATATCTACAAGGCTGGGTATACATTTCTCAAAAACTCGGATATATTTCGTAGCACAATACGTTTCTTATTCCCAACAGGCTCTTGAAAGTAAGAAGCGGATATTTGCGGTAGAGCTGTCAAGACTGAAACTACGAAGCAAGCGGGTCTCGCTTCGAAACTTACATAAAGTTTATTCGTCGACAATTCTCTGCGAATATAGGTACGGATTGAGCATACACTTCAAATAAGGAGTTGGGATGAAGTTGACACCAGTTCTACATTCCTAGTTCTGAAACAATATCAAATGAAATTCACGCTTCTGAACTCCTGTACAACGAAGACAAATCTACATCATCATCTCTCTCTCTCTCTGTGCCTCATTGCTGAGGATCGTGACTTTGATGCATTTGTTTATATAACTTGTATCCATCTACAGCGATCAGCGGCTTGGTGGAGTGCCGTACTGACTGGTATCTCCAGGTGTTTGGATACCTGATCTAGCCATCTTTTTGGACTGCGGCCCCGAGGTCTCTTGCCCTCGACTTTGCCTGTCACCATCAACTTCTCCATATTGTCATGTCTTCTTGCAATATGACCAAAGTATTTAAGTATTCGGTGCAGGCAAATGGTAGAATTTACTGATATTTGAAAATTTACTGATATTTGAAAATTTACTGATATTTGAAAATTTACTGATATTTGAAAATTTACTGATATATTGTTCTCATTGTTTCAGATGTTGATGAATTTGAATCACTGGAAGCATCAAGAATAAAAAGGGAAGGTGTTCCTGAAAATAGAGGTCAGTGTTGATTTCACTTTACGCTAATGAAACTGTATATTATTTTGCTATGCCTGTATTGTTTTACTAGACCAATTCTTCTTCGGATCTATCATTTCTTAACTATTGCTAAATCTTTTTAAATGTATGTAGCACCTGTTTTGAATGTTTATTATTCTTTTAATATTTTACATAACTTTCAAAAGTCTTTTAACAATTTTTTCTTGAATGATTTCTCCGTTGTATAGTAAAAGTAATACAAGTTGATGTTTTTTAATGCAAATCATTTTATATTTAATTTTCATCAATTTAAGATAGACCAATCTTTACCAAAATTCCTAACTTTAAAATTATAATGGACTTACTTTAAAAAATCATCAATTTGTTTACTAATAGTAGTAGAATGCTAACTGCCCTACAAAAGTTGTTTCTGTATTAATTATTATTTGTATGTATTTTATTGTATTGCATTATTAATTGTATGTTTTTCTTTCTCTTTCAAATCTAATCCCCGGGTCGTGGTCAACATCCAAACTCAACCGGACTTTGTAAAATATTACGCACTTCCTACGTACCCCCTCCATGACATGTGACTCTGACGGACCATGCACGACACAGACCTGACAGTTCTTCTTATCAACGACCAGAAACGAAACGACTACAATACGAAGATCGGGAGGTACCATAGCGTCAAACCTCTCATCGGCCTTTTGACGTCTACTGCAAGAACTTTTATTCAAGATGGAGTGACAACAGAGTTTGCTACGCAAATTTTGGGGACGACATTGGATAACGGTAGAATTTACGCACAACTTCTTACTAAATCTTCCTTAGTACTGTACAATAAACCATCTAACGTAGAAGATGCTATTATAGTTCAGCCAACTCGTGTGCATTCGGCTTTCGATGGCCAGTGGAATGTCAAACAAGATTTAGGTATTATTGATCCAGATAAATTCGTTCTAAAAAACACTGATTATATTGCTCCAAGTAGTAAAATGGAAATAGTTTATGCAAGTAAACCTGTTCAGGAAAATGTAAAATTTTGGAATCCTCCTAGTTCACCTGAAAGTCAAATTGATAATCATATTTTAGAAGAGCCTACTGGTCGAAGAGTACAAGCTTATAACGAAATTCCGAAATATGAGGCATATAACTACTTAGATGGTCCAGCTCCCGATGCGGACAAAAACTACGTTGTTCAACCTTCTGTTTTAGATATAAATAATGTTAACACTCTTCATCGACAAAGTAAGGCTTATGCGCCAATTCTTAATAACATTCAATCAGAATCTCCTGCGTCAGGGGATAAATTTAATGACTCAAATATTGTTAAGGTTAAACCAAATTATGATTTACCTACATTTACTATTAAGAACGAGTTTTCACCAATATTTTATTATATTGATAATGTTGAATCACATCGTTCTCCTCAACAAACGTCACAGCAAACTAAGCTTCCTAAAAAGTTGTTTGGGCAAAAAAGTGAACCGAGACCTAAAAAAACCTTTACGTATGCTGGCTTTGCAGATTTTACCACAGTTGTTGGTGACACAGTTATTATTTTTACCCCAAATACTGAAACAGTCCAACCTCAAAATCCGAATGAAGTTAATGTTTTCCCCTCTGCTAAGCCCGTAGATAAACTTGCTACAAAAGTAACTTTTCTCTCTGCTGACATACCAATGGTCACTTCAACCTATAAAGCTCATGAAGTAACATTAGCATCCGAAACACCTTCGATTGAAGATACGGTTACTGAGAAAATGACAGAAAGTGAAGAAATGTTAAATAAAGCTGTATACAATATTGATGACAGAGTTCCTGATTCTGTGAGTGTACAGTACAACAATGGATTTGATTTTAACCTTGATGTTATACAGCCATCAGAGCCTGCATTTACCACTACAGAAAGCACTCGTGTAACAGAAGATTTAGAAGTTGTACCTATCAAAGAATATAGTTCAGAAGCCACCGAACCATTAACAATGTTAATGCCATCTGCAACTCTTATCGAGACATCTTCAGAATCTGCTATTACAGAAAGTAATGTCAGCCAATTATTTACGGATTCAGAAGAAGAGACAGAAAATACAGCAGCAGAAGTTACTGAGAAGGTGGAAGAAGAAGAAGAAGAGGATGAGCCAGAAGAAGAACACCTTCCAGTTGATGAACCTGAAATTTTAACGACTACTGAAAGTGGGCACAGTGAGGAATCGTTTGAAGATATTGAAACAACTACTGAAAGACAATATGAGAAAAATGATGAGGAGTTGGTATGTACCAATGGTTTCGAAACCCAATCTACTATGACAACTGAATATAAAACATTGACTTATTTAACTACTTATTTCATTCCTTTGGAAAGTACTGAAACGACTACTTCTATCAAGTCGGACGTTGTGGTTGAAAATAATGTTGGATATCTTACAAACGTTGTTTGTGCTACGAATTTTAATATCGAGCCAACTACGGTTGTGACCGTTGAAGTCAACGAGTCGCATCGAGATATTTTAGAAATACCAGAGTTGCTTTCCGAGAGTGGAACTAGTCTTCCACCACAAATTGAAGCAACAACCGAAAACCCTGGAAAAACTACTCCATCCCTTGATAACCGATTAAAAGAAACATCTCCTCCTCTTGTTCAAGAAAATAATATTCCTACTTCTCAACCGGAAGAAAAAGCAACAACCGAAGACCAACTGCCTACAACAGCAACAACAGAACGTGTATCGTCGAGTCGTAGTCATGTAGAAGTAACTGTTAGTACTGAACACACTCCAACCGAATCACTTAGTTCAGAAGAAGTTGAGGAAGATGTAAATGCACATGAAAATGAGATCGATCTCATTTACAAGACGCTTTATACCACTTACACATACTTCACGACATTTTTCGGAGACCAAACATCTAGCATAGCTAGCCACAAATCAGTTGTCACCAATATTATAACTTCGACTGTAGATTTATCCAAACTGGATCCGTCGTTACTAGGTGCATTTAATGAAGATGAAATTGCACCAACAAATGTTGGAATAGGTCGACCAACAGAATCCATAGCCATTAATAGTATCATAGATTTGGTAAAAAATAAAGACGTTATTGAATCAGTAGAGATAGCTGACAATTATAATTCTCAAACACCAACCCCAGCTTTAGGTGATGATGTTATTGCTAGTATTAAACCAGATGCAGTTAAAACATACTTCACTACTTACACCTTCTTTACAACAATATATGTGGGGGCAGATGCTAACATCTGTAGTAGAAGTGAAGTTTATACTAACTATGTAGGGCCCGATGAACTCATTCCAACTAAAAGTAATCCTTTGGTTGTAGAAAATACCAGAGCTCAGTTTGATTTTAGGAATTGTAAGCAAGTAAAAAGGGAATCAACAGAAAAACCTAATGAAAATTCTTCTGTAGAAAGTACAGTTTCGGTTGAAGAAAATAAAGATCAGTCAAATGAAGACAAAAAAGACACATTAAATCCAACATCTATTGAAGTGGACATGTTGTTTAGTGTTGAGTCGAATCCCTTAGTTTCAGAAAATTCTTATGTAACGGATGTAAAATCTTCATCATCAAAGGGTGAAACTAAATATATCGATAATAATAATATTCTAGATGACCAAATTAGTTCAGAAAGTAATATTGATGAGATTTTGCCATCTCCTACACTTTTGTTACAAACTAGCTACACTACCTTCACTTACTTCACTACAATGTATGTTGGTAAAGACTCCAGTAATGTGAAAAGTAGGTTAGAAACTATTACAAATGTCGTTACTGAAACAATAACCCCAAAAACAGAACCTGAAGAAGAGAATAATTTGCCTATTACGTACTACACAACATTTACTTATTGGACAACTTTATATAAAGATAAATCAACTACAATTACCAGCCGGGAAGAAATAGTTTCTAATGTTGTTACTCCTTCGGTACAGTCAATACCAACAGTTAGTCCCATTGATACTACGCCTATAGATGTTGAAAGCGTATTACCACCGAAGGAGCTAGAGGTGCAATTAAAGCCTTCACAGATTGATGACGGTTTAGAGCAAGACGACGGTAAGGCAACATTTTATACAACATATACTTATTTCACAACGTTTTATGCAGGCAACACATCGCAAATTCGCAGTAGTTTAGAGACTGTAACTAATATTGTTGATAACACAAAAGTAGTCGAAGATAACCAATTAGGTCGAAAAGTTCCTCTTGGAGCAGTCGATAAAAATTTAATACAAGATAAAGGTGAGAAACCTTACATTGAACCTTCTGTAGTGAAAGAGGCTATAACACCAACTAAGATTCCTGACGTTTCTGCTATTGGATCAACAGTTTTATTGGGTACTTATATCGATAATTTATTTGCTGAAGTGAAACCTGATGAACCTAGTAAAGCAGCTCCAGATTCTGAGAAAAAGATTATATATTCTCAAGTTGCTGTAATATCTGGTGATTCTACAGTAGTAACGAATGATAACAAAACACTGAATGATGAGTCCTCTACAACGACTTCTACAACAACTACGGAAGGTTCTATTATAAGTCCTACCCCTGAGGTTATTGAAAGTTCTGTAGCAGAACCAGAAGTTACCACAGAATCTAAGTTTGAATCAGAAGAAGATGACGATGAAACAAATCCTAGAAAGAGAGGTCGTCTTACATTTACTACCAAAAAGCCTTCATTCACTCCTGTTATTATACCTTTTGCTTCACGAAACAGACCAACTTTCAGTCCAAAGCGTGTTCCGTTATTAAGTAGTGCAACTACAATTACGCGACCAGATTTCACACCTACTATAACAGCTACTCCAACTCTAAAATCTGTCAGACCGTCTGGGGGCTTCGGAAGCGGTAGAAAACAACCTGCTGCCCCTAGCCCTTCTAGTGGCGGTCGTAGATTTGCCGGTCGTGGAAGTTCTGCTATAACACCTTCAGGAAATATTCCTTCTGCGTCAAGACCTGGTGGTGGCTTCATTAGAGGTAGTATTCAGCCCACATCTAGAAGAACTGGATTCAGATCAAGTTCTGTACGAAGTAACAGTTTAGATTATGCAAGCAGATCGGCTGTTCCAAGAATTAGACCTACAGCTTCATCTAGATTAAGAAGTGGTAGACAGTCAGCATCTATTTTATATCCACCTGCCGATCAAAACGAATTCGAAACGTCAGCGACACAACAAGAAGAAAATGCCACGGAACCTCTAGAAGATGCCACAGAAATTCCTGCAAAGACTACTAATAACCCACTGTTTAGGTTTAGAAGGCCACCAGTAGCTAGGCAACCAGGTACTGCTATAACTCCTCGGTCAACTACACCTTCGGCTCGGAGGAATGTGGCCACCCGGGGACGTGTAACAACAACGACTCGACGAACTACGACACGAACAACATCTAATCCATTACTGTCGTTAAGAAGACAAAGACCAAATGCTCTGTTCCCCAGAAGAAATCTCTTTAGACAGCCTGAACCTGAACCTGAGCAAGAACTAAACGAAGATGATTTTAAAGAAGAAAGTGAAGAGCTATTAGATGAAGAAGAAGAATTTGAAGTTGACAACGACTATGATTCGTCAGATAGGAAAGAACAGCAAGTACCTAATCCATCTACTCAGCCTTCTAAAAGAAATACAGTACAAATTAGACCATTTACTTTTAAGAGGCGTTCCAAACGTCAAGTAGATTATGGCAATAGGAAATATACAAACTTCCGGAGACCTGGATCGAAACCAGCTGCTACACGTCGTCCTGATCCAGAACCAGAAACCGAGCCTCCAGCGCCTTCCACTCCAAAACAGAGACCTGGAAGTCGAAAATTAGGTAGTGCACGGGGAAATACTAGAACGACCACTGATGCAGCACCGAAATCAGCTGGCAGGCAACCATTTATTGTACGCGGCGCAAGTAGTCCTAAAACGACATCAACATCTGCGCCAGCTTACCGAAGAAATAAGTCTAGTAGACCTTCATCATCACGAACAACAACTATTTCGTCGCGACCAAAAGCACCTCGCCTTGTAAACAAAAATTCACAACCCGAAAGAACCAGATCCACTTCATCTCGCACAACAGGAAGATCACGGACGAGGACTACGACGAGTAGAGCATCTAGCAGACAACGAAACTCATTCGAAAACTTGAGTGGAGAAAGATATAACAATTTCAACAATATTCTAAATGACGGAAAAATCACTATAACTCATCAATTACCTATAGAAGTTACAATTCCAGTTGTTAACGGAAAAATAACTGAATACAAAAACGTTCTAACAGCCAAGCCAAGCATTGAAACGTTATTACTCAATCAAGTCTCAACATCAATTGGCCCTATTGGAAATCAGCAATTAGTACTTGCTTCAGAATCTACGGAATTAGGAGAAAATGGTGTCACAAAAGTAACTAAATTTGTTTTACATGATACACCTACTACGACAGTTATATTCACTCCTACGACGATTCGAGGCCGTAAAACTTCTTATTCACACGTGCTTCCTAGTACTGTTTATAATGTAGAGGCCGTGGTTCAAACTATTTCACCAGAGCTGAACGCAAATGTTCCACTAGCCAATTTGTTGCTTTCGCAACTTCTCCTTGGAAATCAACAGCCTGCAATAAATCCTTTACTTGCTTTACAAGGGCAGGGCCTATTACCTCAGCAACCAGTAGTACAAACACCTGTAACTGAGTACAAAACTAGAACTACAACTTATGTCACCACAGTTACCGATGCTAGAGAGACAGTTTTACCTATAACATTTAAAGGCAAAGCTATATTGACTACTATAGTGGACCCTACAACTAATGTAATAACTGCTACCGAGTATATTACAGATACAGTTGTTACTACGCCTACTGTTTTAGCGCCACAACCACAGTTTAATTCACTACTTCTACCTTTACTTCTTCAACAGCAACAACAACAGCAGCAAGCTTTGTCTTTACAAACCACTAACCCATTACTTGGACTTGCTCAACCGGATTTACTATCAAACAAGTTATTGCAAAACAATAATTTGAATAATGATATCTATAGTAACAGTCCTAAACCTAATATATTATCAGATTTAAATAGTAATGAAGACTTCTCTGAAGACATTGCTGATAGTGAGGAAGATTCACCTCCTCCACCTCCACCACCGACACGTGGTAGAAACAGGCCGAAAGCGGCTAAACCAGCACCACCTAAACACACTAGCGTAGTTACTATATACGTGTCAGGTAAACACCCTGGAGAATTCAGTACAGTCTTGTCTACTGTCGTAACAGATGATACGCAAACCGTCAGGAAGCGTGAAGCTATTTACTACGAAGATGTTAAAATATTGCCATCGATATTACCGACTATAGACGAACTTATTGGTTCTCAAGTTGATAATGTTATTGAAAACATGGTAACCTTTGATAGGAATAAATATTTAACAAGTTCTGAAGGTGACTCTCAGGTCGAAACTCAAAGTTTAGAAAGTATCGTGGGTAGTTTAAGTGACCATATTAGGTATGATGCATCACCGACTTATATTGTGAAATTGGATAGGCCGTCAGTAATCAGACATAATGAACCCAACTCAGTGGACGATGTCTCATGAAACCTAAACAACTTTTTAGGTGTATAAAGTAAAATAAAGAATTAGTTATTTATTTACGATGTATCATAGTAAGTTAAGTACGAATAGTGCCTTATAGTTTTAGTGAATCTAACAATAAGAATAAAATACTCTTTTGAGGATGACGGTGTATTTGTGTTATATTAATTTATAAGATCACCAAAAATGTGTTTCTTATGTTACCAGACTTGAATTGTATAATAATGGAAATTTACTTCGTAGGTAACTATAATTTTTATTCACTGCCTAAGAAAAACATGTGAAATTATAGGTTATGAATTAATTTGTAGTTATTTTGTGTAATACTTGTACTTCACTTGCTTGCAACTGTAAATTGCGAATTACGACTTAAACTGTTAAACAATAAAAAATAACAATTATATGTTGTTTAATTTTAGTAACTAAAGTTTATAACCCTTTCATTTTGTTTATAAAATCCTTATTCTTCTAAACGTTGATTTAATACTACTAAAATTTTTTTTTTTACTTTAACAACTATATGTTTAATCAGAGTTAAATCTTCTGCGGATAAATGATTATTTTTGGAAAACCTTTTATGGCTAAGTAAAGGTTTTGAATATTTTAATCGCTGTTTAAAAACAATTGACACATAAAAGAAACTTTGACCTCAACTGACCTTACTAACTTAAATTGACTAACATACTACCTGTACCGACGATGATGACTTATGTTGCCAAAACGACTTCGAGATGACTTCAAGAATCCCAAGTTCCAAACAATGGATGGTTCCAACCCCACTCCCCGTGTCTTTCAACTGCCTTCTAAAGGTGAGTTTGAGAAAGTTTTACTTGTAGATTTAAAGGATCGAGAATAGATGCTTGAGATTTTAAAATTATCTATACAACTAAATAAAATTGGAGTGTCTGTTTGTAATATTAAAATAACCGGTTTTTATTTCTTGCATATATTTGTATACAAGGTACATATACAAAAAATATTTTTTTTTAAGTATTTTCCGCCTGTTTAACTGTCTGTCTGTTAGTTCCGGCTGATCTTGCGAATTTCACTGGTATAAGGAGTAACGTATGGAACGTTTTATTTTAGAATTCCCGAGGAATTCGGATTTACATGGGAAACCTTTGCAATAAACTGATTTCCACGTGGATAGAGCCGCAAGCACAGCTAATTTGTAAATAAATCTGTTGTTACTTAAACTTTTTTACATATTTTAGATTGGATTTATATCAAATAATACGTTGTAACTATTGTCATGTTTTAAGTCACAAGCATCTTTTTCTTTACTATCTTTTGTTTCAACTATACCAGTGATGAAATGCACATAGTAACAGTTTTTGTAAATATATTCTTGAAGCAGACAAACTAGCAACAGTTAGTTGGAAACTAAATTTCAAATGATTTCATTCGACTTCATTGTTTACTCTGAATCTTGGATCAAATTGATTAATATGGAGCCATGGTTTATTATAATACGTTTGACTGCTTCGTTTATTTTAATACGTAGTCATAATCTAAATGTAGACAGATGATAACACATTTATGTGAAATGCAGAAGATTTTGGTACATATTTTTTTAAATTCCTCGTAAAATGTATGTACTAATTTTGTATTAAAAACTAAATTGCATTGAATTTTCATAGTAAAATCATTGTATTGTTTTCATTTGTCTCATGTTAAAAACTAAAGTATTTATTAGAATTACTAACAATTGCACATATTTTGTTAAGTAGATGTAGAAATTGCTTCAAATGAATATACGAAAGAGAACACTTACGTAGAGCGAGAGGTAAGTCTTCATATGTATTTGATAATAGTGGTACTTGTAGATATAAAAACGTATTAATTAAAAAGTAACATAGTATTTAATGAACATAAAAAATGAATATGTAAGCTTTACATTTGTTCCTTTTATGATTTATATAAATTTTAGTTTCCGTTTTTAAACAAATGTCAATATTTTTCTCTTTAATTTATGGTCCTTTACAATTGAAATTTTAGTTACAAAAATAAATTTTAATATCATAGTCCATACAAATAAACAAAATTTAAAACAGGTCTCATAAAAAAAGTTAACAATTTTATATACATTTTCAGCTTTTAATACAAATGCAATTATATATGATAATACCCCTTGGAGACCTGGAAGAGATATGGAAGAGCGAGAATCAGAAGACGATGAGAGGAAACTAAAAAACTTGGCAACAAGAGTAATGTCTAATGGAGTTGAAGTGTTGGTGAAAGACAAAAGTGCTGATGGAAAACAGGAACAGGTACGACTGAACTAAATCCAAAACATAAATGATTTATTCATTATATTTAGAGATCATTTAAAATTACATTCAATGATTATTCGTTTCTTCGGCGAAATACCATTGTATACATGCTTTAATTTTGGCTTTCTTTATATCTGCTTTTGTTTTCTCAGCGAACACTAAAGCTAATGCACATTACTTCACTGAAATCATCGCACTATCAAGCGAGTTCGCCATCACCGCCTAAAAAATCACTGCTATCATCTGCTGTCGCAACTGTTGTAAATCATCAAAAAATGAGCACCATGTTTCCGTTGCAACAATTTATGAGACACAATTACATCATCAAGACATGTATGACCACATTCACATATTTGACAACGGTAGTTCAGAATAAACGAAGTGCTGTTTCGACATTTGAAACTATTGTTTCAGTTATCACGACTGAATCGTTAACGAATCTTTACGCTACCGATGTTATACCACATTTGAATCCTACGAAAGTAAGATCATGTTATATTTGGAACCCTTAACCTGGCTACATACCCTGGGTTCCGAAGGTTTAGATTTTACCACTTGTAAATATTGCCCCTAAATTTTGTCACACCCACACGTAATACCCCTGTACAACACAATAAAATGTTATTTCCTTAACTACTTACCTATAATAATAAAAAACACTTGTGTTATTAAAATAATTTATTATTAAATTAACCTTGATTTTTCAGACAAAATTTATGGAGGTAAAAACTATTCAACCATCTGCTCATAGCAATATATTTGCTAGTAATATACCCAAAATTGACAAGAGAATAGATAATCATGAAGACGATATTTATGATATTCTACAGCCATCGGAAGTGAGTCAACCTCCTTGTACAACAACATCTTGTTCATGTAGTCATACTAAAACCGAAGATTTAAAGAGCCAATACACACATATTCAGGAACCGTCATCAGTTGGAGATAAATATATCATGAAAACCACAAAGTACGGTGTATCAAATATTAAACCTACTAGCAAAGAGTCTTTTAATATGAAAACACAATATCATCCTTATGACTACGAAAACATTTCACACGTCACTCCAACAGATAAAATAGTTGAGAAATATACTGAAGTTGTGAATGATTACTCTGACGAAAAAAATGATAATTCTGTAGAAGAAAGTGAATTGCTGATTAATGAACAAGCTCCGCCGCCTCCAAAGAATAATAAAATACAAAATAACAAGGTTCCAGATAGACACAAATTTGAAAAAGTACAAAAACCTAACAAAAATAAACTTGTGGTAGCCGAGCTACTTAAACTCGGATCTTTAGGTATTAAAGGACTATCACAATTAGCACCAGTATTAGAAAAAATGACTGGTGGTTTTATAAAGAGACAAGAAACTGAAAGAGTCACAACAACGACTCCAAAACAAGACATTACTTTGACACCATATAATGTAAATAAAAGAATAGATAGTGACATAGAATCAAAACAAAATAATTTTCCTATTTACATACCTGTCGACGAGTTAGAAACATCTGAATCCCAAATAGCGTTTACAAATGCAACTTTGCATCAAAATATTGCATGGGCTGCTGAATATAAGTCGCCAAAAGCACACATTGTGTTACCTAAAATTGTTCACGAGAGTCCTCTTGTAAATGGTGGAATACCGATTAGTCCCGGAGAAATCATACGAGCTAATTCTGATGTTATTGTTGGAAAACCGGCTGTTGGCCGGCCGCTTACTTTAGCAGCTAGTGGCATAAAATTGCAAAACCATGTTAATCCTCCTCCAATTGATAGTTTTATGGCAAACGATGAACAATTTATTGTTAAAGAAAAACCTCCCCGGAATACGCAATCTTTCGTTGATGTTAAAGTTGATGACTCATATGACTTAAGGCCGCCTAATTTGCCTAATCCAAAACCAAAACCAGTAAGGAATCTATCCAGGCCAGGAGTAACATTTGTGAATCCAATTTCTTCAACAAATAGTAAGATACCTCCTCACATACCTACATTAATTCATAACTCAAATGATAACCTTATGAAAACAGAAAAAATGAAAAATACTAATATAGGGAATCATGGTAGACCGTTATTTTTGGATTATATACCTTCGTTGGCTAAGCCTTCGAATAGTTTACCAATAGCACATCACGTTGATTATCGACCATCCAGACATGAAGATTCTAGTAATGAAGAAATATCAGATAACAGTCCTAGTTCTTCTGAAATTATTGATTTACGACTACGAACAGATGGTGAGTTTGTACTATCTTCTAATTCAGAGGCAGTTAATAAGCCCTTCTTAGTAGATATACAGCCATCAAGAGTAGCAAATGTTTTGATTCCTCATGGAAGTTCAACAGCCCTGGTTTTTGCTGGATCATCCGAACCTCATAAAACTGGTGATTATATTGACGATCCATTACCTTACCCTGAACCAGGTTACTTTGGCAGTTTTAGTATAGATGCACCACAGATGACCAATGTTCATAATGTGGCTCCAAATAACAAGAATAATTTTATTGCCAAGCCCAACATTCAAGCTCCTGCTCATAATTTGCTACCACTCTACAAAGAAACAAAATGGAATAACAACAATAAGAGACCAGTAGAATCAAGTAAAGTACCACCACCAACCAGTAATCAAGCAACTCACGTGCAGGTAGGACCCCAAATAGCTCTTTACAACCCTGATATTTACAATGTTGACTTTGATAAATACAACAAAAATCCTAGCAAAGTAGTTTCTGGTGGAAAATACAAAGATGGAAAAGAGATTATTGACAAAGAGTATGAAAATTATTTGGCTGTACCACCTCCACCTCCTCCAAAGAGACAATTTCATCAAGAGAACCACAATGACAAAAGCAAACCGTATAACCAACGGCCGATAATTCACACAAAACCAATTCAAGACATGAAAGTGTTTTTGAATGTCCAGCACCCAATAACCAATAATGCTAATAAAGAGCAAATGCCACCGAAAATTACCTCGGAAATTTATTTTGCTTCACAAATGCCAAACACAAAACCAACATCCACTTACACAGTGCAGATGCCACAATCACACACCGCATTAACTAATAATAAAGGTATTGAAACAGAGTTCTATAAACCTGTAGATAATAATAAACAGTACCAGAATTCATTTTCTGTGGTTTCATCACCAAACTTTGGTAATACGACAATAAATAGTTTCACAGATAAAGACAGTACCTATAGTGTGACATTAAATACCGCTACAAATGTAGCTAGCAATGGGAATCAGGGACACGTTATTGGCTCAAGCTTAGCAGTACCTGTTAATTCCTTACCGCAGACTGAAGTAGTAAATGCCAATATTCCAATCGGTACAAATTTTGCCATTAAGGTAGAGGATGATCCAGAAAAATATGAAAGTTACAACATAATCGGCAGTAGAAACCCATCGATTATTTATGAGGACCATAGCCGGGTTCCAGTAAAACTTGAAAACAATGAATGGAATAAGACAACAAATGTAAGAAATACTTCTAGCTTTGAACATAACGAATATAGTGTGTTAAAAGAATCAGATTCCAATAAATACGAAAAGCATGTTACTACATCATCACCTACAATACAGCCATCTATAAATAGTCATGCAAATTTCCCCATGACAAATGATCAAATAAGTAATGTCAACCAATTAAATATTAAGCCAGTAATAGAATATGTAAATGATATAAAAAATGTTGACCAACGTAGACCAGCAAAACTTATACCAAACATCCCAACAAATTCTCATGGATGGTATTCAAGTGTATTAGATGAAAATACTTTAAAGAATATAAATAATATTAAAGTTGAAGCAACAACAAGAAAAATAATTCCTTTGACTTATGACTACAATAAGGACGTTATTCCAAATTTTGGTGAAAAAGTTACTAATGCTGGTAAACCTCCATCAGACTTTTGGGATAAGACTGCTACATCTATTGTGCATAATTTTAATATTGGCAAACCATTCACGAAAAGCAATAAGGAAGCAAACAAAACTGTTTCAAGTATTTCGCATATTGAAGTTCGACCAAATTATATTAATTTTGATGTACAACAACCAGCTTATGATATACCAATTAGAGATAATAGTGATGAAACTACAACAGCCAAAATTATAAAATCAAATCCATCCAAGAAAGATAATATAAAGCCAGTTTATGAGAATTCAGAAGAGATATACGATGGTAGTGAAGAAATTACAAATGAAGGTGATATTGATGGTGAAATTAGTTCAGAATCAATGAAAGTTCCAATAGTTAGTACACCAAGTGAAAAGGAGAACAATTCTAAATTTATGAATAGAATACCTTTACATCATGAAGAAATATTTACAACGCCCAAGGATGCTACTCCTGATAATAGTGCTACCCATTCGATTAATACTGGTACACAAACCGAAAAACCATTTAGTTCCTACAATAAAACAACCTTCCAATCTAATTCAATTAAACCCATCTACGAAGATAGCTCATACACGAAACCCAGACCATTTACAATAAATACCTTACCTTTAGACCACCAGTTACAACAACCTCATTGGCAGATAAACCAAATGATGGAAAATTCAACAAATGTGTCTTATGAAGAAGATGTGGATTTAAATATAGGTGAAAAAATCAGTCCTTCAATCAATTCAAAACAATCAATACCTGATGTGCCAGAGTTACCTGCGACAGATATTGCAGATAAATACAAAAAACCGCAAAGAAAGATCATCCCTAATTATTCTAACAAAACTGGTATAGAAAATGGATCCAATATTATAACATCTATTGTTCATATAAACGATAGAAAGCCACTGATACTTGAGATTCCTGAAAAAACGACTCTTCCCACATTTACAATTGTAGGTAATTCTGAGGTCCACCAGCCTTCGAGTGAAATTATAGACCTATCCCCTCCACCGCCTACGTTAGATTATAACTTCAAGCCATCAACAAACGATGAACTGATTATGGGTATGAGTCCTCCACCACCTCAGACACCTTCAATTATACGTCTGCCTCCAAGAATAGCTCAAACTCCAAGGCCTATTATACCAATTCGTACACCACCTCCCTATAGAACTTTACCTCCGAGAACCCTCCCTCCTAGATTAACTACACAGCGTCCTTTGAGAAAACCGGTCATCAACGACGAAGTTTCAACCTACAGGCCAACTTTTGATATAATAAATAAAATAAAACGACCCAGTTTCAATCGTGATCAACCATCGTCACAATTGCTGCCACCGCCAATAGAAATGCCATCGAAGGTTATAAGTCCTGTTGAGGATACATTTACTACAAGAACATCAGTATCAAATGTCGTTTTTCCAACTCCTATTTCAACAGGATGGCTCACTTCTTCCGGGATTGACTTTTCGTCAAGTTTCAATTTTGTACCAACATCTATTTATTATCAAGAGCCAGAATCATCCAAGATTCCAGATTCATTCGAAACAGTTTATCCTGAAACTTCAATAGAGAATAATTATGACAATACGAATATGACAAGTGAATTTTTCAATGATGTTTCTACAAAGAAACCTTTAGAAGAACAGCCTAAATTGAACGAAGAAATAGTTGATATACCAAACAAAATTACCCCGATTTCAGACCAAAACAAAAATAACTCAGCTCAGGATTCAGCACAGGGAGCAAGTCATGAAGAGATAAGTGATAAAATCAAGGTTATTCCACTTAGTAATAAAAATAGAACACGTAAGCCGTATCCAATTCGAAATGATGAAAGAAAACCCATTACAAGTAAATTTAAATTACCTACTAAACCTTCACTTGTAATTAAACCCAGTAGAACATTATCTCGCCCTGACGTATCGTCAAGATTGGCTTCAATAAAGAAAATAGTAAGACCAATACCGACAAGGACACCGTTACATCCTATTAATATTATTGAAAGTTCAGAGTCTCCCATTGAAGAAGAATTTATTAAGCCTACCGAGGTTTTGAAACAGAGTGACATTCCTACGATATTGCAGCCCGAAACTCCATCAGTTGTAGAGAAAACCGTGACTTCAACTTTGACTGTAAAATATCTAGAAAAAACAACTCCAATAAACATGCCATCCATACACCATTCTGGAAATGAAGTGAAGATTTTTGATGAAATACAACCAACTAAAACTGAATTTAAGACTACTGTTGTTACCCATACTAAAACACTATCTGAGCCACCGAAAACAGTTTCAAGTATTGGTTACGTAAACTTAACTCATACGTTAACTGTAACACAAACAGAGACTAGTTTAATCAGTCAATCAGAGGGTGCAATTACGCAGACATTAGTTTTAACAAATACTCAAACATCTACAGTTGTTGACGTCGTAACAGAAATATATACCCAAGTACAACCAACAACTATTGTAGAAACTGTAACTAAACACATACCTGTGCCACAAGTTGAACCCAGTGTGGTTCAAGACGTAACACCCAAAACAATTGCTCCTCTTGATGATATCTCAATGTCATCGGAAGAAGTTGATAACTTTATAATCAAGGATGTTGAGACAACAGAAAATATACAGAAAATAGAAACTGATAACGAAAATGACAATGACACTTTCTTTGTTGTCATGAATAAATCCCAAAACGGCGGGAAATCCCCTTCGATAAGTACCGACATTGAAACTGGAGATTATGATGGAATAACGAGGAATGAGCAAGTAAATAGTAACGGAGTGTCACAAGTACTGTTTGGAGAAATTTTACTCGCTGGAACACCATACTTAGAAACAACAAATGTTATTAATCCAACAGGTAAGCCTAAATAAATTAAATTACATTTTGTTGATTACTAATTATATACTACTTACTGTAATGTTTAAGGTGTAGGCTACGGCAAGGAGTGTCAACCAGATTGTAAAGCGTCAAGAAATGAGCGTTGTCAAAGAATAGATGGAATTATGAAATGTGTGTGTCGGCCAGGATTTGCGAGAATGTTCCCAGACAGGCCTTGCAAACGTAAGTATCAGGTAGAGTTGTATTTATTGGGGATTTAAAGACAATGTGCAAGAGTAACATTTAATTTTTATTTCAGCTACATACACGTATTCAGTAAAACTAGCTCTCGGATCTCAAGGTGACGAGCGCCTTCAGTTTCATGAAAGCTTATCAGACAATTCAAGTAAAGAGTACCATGCATTGGCAGTGGCTACACACGAGGGTATCAATAGGATGGTCATGCAATCAGATCTTAGAGACGTTTACCATGGTGTACATATCACGGGTTTCCAACCTATCGAGATGAAAACTGACAATGGAGAGGTATACCAAGGTGTACTAAATGATTTCTACGTACAGGTGAGCTTAAATTATAATTCAAAGCTTTTTATAAATAAAGTTATGACAGTGTAATACATCCATAGTTCCATAATAATATAGCAGAATATGAAAGAATTTTACAAAGAGATCAATTTGATGAAACATTACCACGCGTATTTGGCACCGATGCTACTTTTTGAGACTAATTTTTGAGTTAATTTTTTGAGAACTGTTCAAGTAGTTTTAGGGTGATTAACAATGTTCATACCTGAAGAAGTGCTTTACATTAATATAACAAGATAACAGTTAGTCATCCTCAAAAAATAGAAACACGTACTAAATATGCAATTATTTTGCTTGAAGAAGTTATCCCGGAGCAGTGATAGCCTAGTGATTTGAACGTTGCTCTCGAACGGGAGGTCATGTGTTCGAATCCGATACGCAACACTAATTTTTAAAAAGTTATGTGCGTATTAGAAATTAATTATCACTTGTTACAAATCATACATTACGCTCTACATTTTTTTTTAAGTTATGTGCGTATTGTAAATAACATGAGTGAGTATTAGAAATGAATTATCACTTGCACCTGAAGGAAAACATCCTGAGGAAACCTGCTCACCTGAGAGTTCTCCAGAATGTTCTCGAAGCTGTGAGAAGTGTGCTAACTTGAGTAACCGCACTTGAGTAGCGTGGTGGACTATAGCCTTAAATCCTTTCAGTATGAGGGGTAACCCTAGCCCAGCAGTGGGACAATTATGGGTTGTGCTAATGATGATGACGATGATGAAGTTATCCCAATCTCTGCACATATTATGTTTATTCAGACAACTAATATTTTCAGCTCTCCGACAACGCACACGAGAGTCGTCTTAAAGAAGTCATAGAAAAATACTTACGAAATAATAACTTTAGTCTTGGGGGTACAGATGTTCACGCCGCCGGAGAATTGGTAGAGAAATTGGATGTCAGTGGTAAGAACAATGAAATAATAGCCTTCTTTTATGAAAATAGTAAATTCAAGGTACCGGTTTATTCTTGCTCAGAACTTTTTTAGATTATCACAGATATTTTTGGTGCACCATAACTTTTCAGTTAGGAGTTATTTTGTCTTTGCGTTAACTTTTCCTTCACCACCATGGCAGAATAGTACATTACGATACGAGCGACCTAAGTGGTCTATCATTGCACGGAGTGTAGTTAGCGGTGCTAAACGTTGTGCAATGATAGACCGCATAGGTCACAAGTATCGTATATTATTTTATAGCACTGTGTGATATAAACCCAAGAATGCACGCGACCGTTCGTAAAGTGCGGGTTTAGGTCACACTGTGCTTTAAATAAAATTAGCACATAAACATAGTTTTATTAAATCCTTACTAAATGCGAAAGTAACTCTGTCTGTCTCTCTGTGACGTGATCCCAGTGGAACCGCTGAATCCATTATGATTAAATATCATATGGAGGTAGTTGAAGATATTGGGATGAAAATGGGATTCCCCCATTTATTTTAAGTTTTTCCAAGAACTTCCATGTTTTACGAGATAAAAATAGTGTTCTACAAATATATTGTCTTGGATAAGAAAGGCGCATTGCTTAGGACTTGTTGCTTTACCAATTTCGTATTCACTCGCATTACAGATTTCGACGAATGTACTAGTGGTCAGTTCCACGACTGCTCAGAACACTCACAATGCTTCAACCTGCGCGGCACCTATACTTGCAGCTGTTTAGAAGGCTTCGCAGACCTCAGCGTTAACTCATTGTACCCTGGCAGGATCTGTTCTGGTATGACCATAGGAACGGATGTAATAGATTTTGTGAATTACTGCGGTTCACTGGTGTATAATAAATCAATTAATAGTTCTTCTATTAGCACAAGCCTTCCTAAATCCCTTTAATGTTTGTTATTTCTAAAACATTCCAGCTGAACCAGTAGGCTGTGAGCGTTGCAACTATCACGGTTCGTGCTACTCCAGGGACGATCATCGGGTACTCTGTGAATGCTTCCAGTGGTATGCTGGCAGCGCATGCCATATTAATCTCAAAGGTGGGTTTTTATCCCATTACATTTCTACCTTAAAGTTTATAGTATTTCTTTCCCCATCATAAGTATCAGTAAAGATTTAAAGATTTTTATTATACAAAAAGCACAATCGAATTCACACGTTTATAAACATTGGCAATAGTTATAAAACTAAGTCGCCACTATTTACGCCCACCTCAGAACACTATCTTTATGTATAATAATAATAATAATACTAACTTAAATTTAACAATTTCAAGTTTATTTCTATGTTGTATTTGTTGTGAGTTGAGTGTATGCGCGTGCGTGTGTTTGTGTGTGTGTGTGTGTGTGTGTGTGTGTGTGTGTGTGTGGTGTATGAAGATAGTATAAAAATAGATAGAAGTTCTCAATAATTACCTAAGCTTATCAACGTACCTAAGCGTTGTATGTCTGCATAAAGTACAAATACTAATATTCTTTATTGTGCACACAAAATACAGAAAAATAATCAGATAAAAAATACCTATTTATACTTTGTATTTTCGTTTAAAAAAAAAAGGTAGGTATCAGAGACATCACCCTAAAATACCTGGTCATTAGTAATGACTACATTATTATTAATTAATTATGAATATTTTTGAATAATAATATAAACAGAGATAAGTTTTCAGAATGAGTGTTTGTACAGATACCATTGATCACAGGATTCGACCTGGCAATCTCACCCTTCAGACGTGAACAGCGCCCGCACGGCGTTGCATGCATTGCTGCTTTGCAGAGATAGCGACAGTGGTATCGAGCCACACCACAGCCGGCTCTACCATCTGGTGATAATAATTATATTATTAATAGTTTAAACGGTGATGAAATATTGTAACTCGTATACCAACTTCTATAACTGCCAAAACAACTTTGCATTTCAGTTTGAAGGGTGTAGATTATGTAAGATTATCTGATGGGATCCTATTGTCGTTTCTCTAATCGTAATAAAGCATTCTTATAAAGCATTCCTTACTTCTACTACCGTTTCGAAAGGCGAAGTGAATTAACGATACATTCCTTTTAGTATCACTGAATATTTTTGAATTTTAAGAATAGGTGCCTCAATACATGAGTTTCTGTGTAATCGTTTTAGTATATTTGTACCTAATATACATTGTAAAAATAAAAAATAAAAATTTTCAAATTCATACCCCACTACTATGTATTAGGTAGGCTTCGTTCATATTCCACTTTCATGCAGATTTACGTCCAAATTCAAGAATTATTTACAGACTGAAATTTCCCCTTAAGGTTACTAACTAGTAAGTTAGTTACTTAGTGTACCTACCTAGGTAAGTTTGCTATGATACCTGAGTTACAATTGATATTTGAAAATATTTTTTATTCTTAAACACATGACAATTATTTAAATGTAAAGGAAGCTATAGCTTACCAGCTTGCGTGTTTTTATTGAAACTGACATATTAAGCATAATAAAGCAAAGATGTTGACTTGGAGACGGAGCCGACGGCTGACGTTTTGAATTTTAATCTAAAGTATCTAATATCTGCTACTTATTTATTTTGGGGATATTAAAAATGCACGCTAGCAAGCAAGCTTTTAAATTAATTTAATACATAATACGTACCTAGGTATTTATGATTCGATTATTTTACTATCTGTTTTAAGCAATCAAATTGTGGGAGTGCAGACTTTAATTACAACTGTAATGTTTTAACAGAACCTTATTCTATGTTGATGAAAAATGCTATTTCTGTCTATTTCGGTATTTAGTTTTCTAAACTATAGATACAAATAGAATTTGATGCGACACGTATTATACGTAAAAATATAAAGTAGTTAAATTTACCTACAACCGCGTAGATTGACTTCTAAAAAAGCTAATTTAAAAAAGGTGTATTCATTCGTCAGTTACACTTATAAAACTAATAAAGGGAAACATGAATAATAAATTGTACGTTTCGGATAACACAGATATTGTTACCTAATAACAAATTTTGTAATTTCGTTACCGGGTGTAATACACCATTGTTACATACCATTTATTATAATAGTCGTAAACAAGTCTATAATTAAATTATAACATTATGCTCATTGTTATCGCTCACTTTTAAAGGCCCTTGATAATTTTAAGGCGATTGTAATATGTATCTTATTGAGGCTTATCCTGTAATGCGATATTTTAATTATGATATCGCGCTTCCGTAGGGTTACCGCGTAGCACAAAATAAATGTTACCATGTTATTTTTAAGCCGAACCCTATTCTTATTATGACGGTACCCGCAAAACCGAGACTGCCGCCTCATGGTAAAGGTCACCGCCGTCCATAGACTGTCCTACCTCCAAAAGGTATTATTAAGTAGAAGGAAATGTTGGAACCAATTACTATTAGCTCTCCGTCACTGCAATCGAAACACGTTAAAATGTTTTACGTCACATGTCACTTCATTCTAGAAGATAAGGAAGCTAATTGATAATCTCTACCACGAACCACCTTTCATTTTTAATCTAAAGGACCACCATCAAATTGCCTTAAATCAGATGTCTTGTATGAGTATGTACTTATAGGTACTTATAACTGATATTTTTGGAGTGTAATAATTCTACATCCAAAAACGGATTTTAGTAACGGCAAACTTCCATACATAAAAATGTACTGCTAATTCGCAGTAGCTACGTATCTAATAATATAGGTAAACGTAAATAACCCTGTGAATAAAGTAGTGAAAACTTGACTGGGTTAATTTTGGAGCGATTCGTCTAAAATGTAGAATAGTTAGAAATAGAGATTAGAAGTAACTAGTAATTTTATGTTTTTGTGTTTTTACTATTATTCAAAGTTATGAGTATTATGACACTTATTTATTCAGAGATTAAATCAATGAAGTTCAAAAATATTATTTACTAGCTGACTCCCCAATAAGTAGCCTATGTTCATGACGCAGTGTCAGCTTCTAATTATTAATTCAACTTATAATTAATTAACGAATTGGAAATAAGAGGAAATTTAATGATATTCAAATGTTTTAAAAACTTGATAAGGAGAAAGCGCGTAAAAGATTTGAGTCAAATGTCGACTTAGCATGTTATAATGTTTACTAAATACACTACACTGCGTATTGCAAACTGGGTAAAGTAAAGAAGTGAAAGCTGCGAATGAGATTATATTTCTTATTTACTTATGCTCGTACAAAATATATTTCATCGGGTACATGATTTATACGAAGAGCCGATAAACAAACTAATAGAGATGATGGTAAGTGACCATCATCTACCATGGATGTCCATAACGTCATCATCATATTGACTAATGAGAAATGAAATGAAACTTTATTCGAAGTAGATTTTTACAAACGCTGGAAGAAGAAACGGCGAAACACTGTCAGAGGATAGGTATATTTTTCTACTCGCGGTTACAGATCACTTTTAGCTATCTTACTAATTCACTGTCTTTTCCTTTTTGTGTCCATATCAAACTCATGCCCAGGCCTTCGAGTCTGCATAGTAATCATCAAGTTTATAATAACCTTTGGTCATGAGCTGCTTATAATACGAGCTTTTAGGTTTCAAGAAAGTGGGTGAACTGCATAATACTAGTTTTCTCATGTAAATACTATAGCAAGACAAAAATCTTAGCGGTAATCGTTCACGCTCACGCCATTTTAAAAATGTATGGTAATGATGGTCCCTGCGGAAAGGGGTTTGGCGTGACACCACATCATCTTACCGCAGGGACTGTCATTACCATACCTTTTTAAAATGGCGTG
>DWPQ01000062.1:0-24146 GCA_018251795.1 Perichares adela
TTCGACGCGCGCCCCCTACTGCGCTCCCCCCGCTCCGACCCTCAAGCGACAAGCCCTGACTGATGCAGTCTCCAGTTAGACGTCAACGTAACCGCACGTCGCTCACCTGGAAAAAAGCTTTTCGAGCTCGAGCTTTGTCTATGATCTATAATGAAGTGTTATTTGTTTACTAATATTAAAATACAATACGACCAGGTTTAAATCAGTGCTTGTGTTTAGTGTTTCACATTCCAGTGTCTAATCGTTGAACGGTCAATCTAAACGGTTTTATAAGTGTCAGTATCCTTTATTTAACAAGTTCGTGGTAGTGTTTACATTATTTGCTGGGATGTCTCTGAGGTTCTAGGATCTGTGTAAATAAAAAGGTACGTTTTAGTATATTATGATAATTCAGTTAGTTTAAAACAGAACATTATTTATACAGTCTATGCGTGAATTTTCCTGGTTTTGTTTCTAAACGTGTAGATTAAATTATTAAATTAAATATATTCTATATATGGTTGTAATAATTACATAGAAACAATTTACTTTATTGCAGCTATTTGTAATGTGAACAATGGAATTGCTTAAATCTTAATTAGTTGATGTGTATCTATAATGTTTCAAGCCGTCTTTGATGACATAAATATTTAATTATCCCACGATGGCATGGGGTGGGATAACGAGTGAGAACGAGACAGCTATACCTATGACCCATACAATTCGAGGGGCTGCCAGCCATCCTGTCCGTGGTCGTGGGTACAATAGAGGGATTTCCGTGAGAATATTGTGTTTCGGTACCAATTCACCAAGCAAGGGATAGCCATTGAATTAGGCCTTTTATGGTTATAGGGAAAGTTTTAGTCCTCTTAGCTAGTCAACAACTAATTTAACTAACTCGTAAATCATTTTGGCATTATTGTATACCATATTACTATCATGAACAGGACCCATGTTATTCAAGTTTTGACGTTCCGCTGCATGTTTAGACATGTTCAAAATATTGTCTATCGCTGAAGTTATTCGGATTCAAGTTCTCTCGATGTTTATATTTACTAACATAGCCATCATCCGTGATTTTTATTGAAGTTCAAGAAAAGAAGGAGTATTTTAGTGAAGAAGTTCGTCGCCATTATCAAATTCGATGACAAACATCAATAGGTTGTGGGTAATTGTTATCATAGTTATAAAATTACAAAGGTTCTGTTCATAGCATCATTATGATAAAGAAATGCTTAGATTTTTAACAACATTGGCCACTGGCGCTTTCACTACAAACAATGCTTCCAACTCACACTAATATCTACCGAATCTAGAGAGCGTGAGCTGTTATATATTGCACTTTCTTTCATCTTATTTTTTTAAAGAAATCGTACTTTACCAATTTTAACAGATTTATGTAAGAATTCCTTCATATGACGCAAAATGAATATTTTATTACTACACTTTGTTATACATACCTTTATGCTTTTATAATACTGAGGTAGATGAAGACTTAATAAAATATACAAAATCTTGTTTTTCAAAATGGACCTAAGGGGCAGTTAAATAAACAGATAATACTTAAATAAATCGTTTAGCATACATGAATCATGTTAAAAATATTTGTAGATTTGTTTAACTGGTACTTAATCAATTATGGTTTAATATATTTTTCGTGTAGCTATTAGAGTTATCATGATTGAAATTAGTAACGCAAAAGTAACGAGTGTTTAATTTTCATATGAAAAAACGCGACCAATACATGTAGTCTTATCTACTAGTACTGATCTTTATCGCTGGCCTCGTCAATGTTTTCCTAAGGATATATTAAAAATGCAAAACAATTACTAAGTTAGTGATAGATGAAAACGCTTTGTTAGATTCGGAATCTGTCCGCTTGAAGGTGTATGGCCCGCTACGGCTACAGCAAATTATCCATCAGAAACCAGATATTCGGATATGGTTTCAAATAACTGTTTTCATTAGTGAGCCAATTATGTTACTTGATCGTTGTAATTACCTTGTGTTAACTGCATTTCAAGACCACGCTGATTTATAATGGGATAAAAATGCATTACTACTTTTGAAAACATTGTGAGGAAACCAGCATACCTAAGACTATATGATGGACACTAAATGTTGATATGTTTATTGTTAGCAGTTATTGGAGTTTATTTTGGCATTTAAAAAATAGTGATAACGGTTATCTAAAATTCAAATTAAAAATCATTTATTCATGTAGGTAACACCGATACACTTATGCACAAATGGCAAGAGAAATACTTCCGTTGAAAATTTTCGTATAGACGTTCGTAAATAGTTTGTGAAATCAGATTTCGAATAAAGAACTCCTTTCTGATTTCATTTTAAGAACATTATTATGTTATGACATTACTGAGCGGTTTCTTATAACCGCACCCATAGGAATTTAAGACGACTGCGTCCGGTGACACCGAGACTCGCTTAAACAGTGATCATGTTATTATTTCTTATGGTTGTGGTCGGGAGAACATTCTGAGATTGTAATATGAAGAAAGACTCGTGCCACTAAACTTACATTACGTTTTATCAAGCAACTTGTTTATTATATAGTGAAACTTCGAAAACAAATTGATGTGAACGAAAATATATCTTTAGATTTAGCTGTGCTTAACGAAAACTACAATAATGTATTATTGAACCGACAATGAAGTTAAAACATAGCTAATTTGATTTATCTCACCTCTTTTATTAATGAAATCCGAACACAGCATTGGACGAAGAATGGGTTGCGATGATGAATTGAAACGCAATGTAATCACACAGCAGTCATAAAATCCTGAGATCGTTTTAGACATTTAGTAACAGTTCACTAGTAATTCAGAAATTTTACACAGTAGTATTGTAAGAAGCTTTATAGAACGATATAAGAATGAGATGAATGATGACAATGAATGAGTAACAAAATGATTTATGAGAATGTAATAAACTAATTTCAAATGCAATAATTCAACATTAGTTAAACGAATGGCTTTGCTGGTTATTATCTCGAAATCCGTTAATCATCTGTAATAACATTAATTTGCTTTATTGTCGCGAGAACAATTTCATAGCTGTAGAGACCATGGTCAAAGATATTGTAGATGCATCCTTTTTTTTTTACTTTATTTCTAAATCGACGATCCTTCTATTTTGGAATAAACAAAAGAAGAACAAAAGTGTTGGTACTTGATATCGCTTCACTTGAAAACTAAGATCAAACATTTAATATTTAGTATGAACTGGTGTATCCTTGTTACACAATTGTCTGTCTGTGTCTGGTCTCGAATCTCGTTGTATGAAGAGAGTGACAGGCCATAGTCTACCACGCTGGTCAAGTGCCGATTAGCTAGTGAAAATTACCCATCAATTACTAGTGTAAGTATAGTGGCAGAATGATTGTAGTAATTTAAGTAACTTGCCAGTTTAACCTTTAAAATTTAAGCTTTAAAATCACATCAGATGTGCTCAAACAGCCTCGCACATAGTAAACACTGTTTACCGTCCGTTATTTAGTAATTGCATCATGGCGACAGTATTCTCAACCAATGTAGAGGACGCTGACCCACTCAGTCTCGCAGTTCCGATTTACGATCTGTGCTGACATCACTTATCAACAACACTATGTGACTGTATACAGTACATGTAGTTCTGTCGGAGTACCTACTGCTCAGTAGCAGTACCAATATACGACAGTATATTACCATAATACAGTCATCTATACTACTATTATAAACAGGAAAGAATTGATTTTTTTCTATTGAATAGGCTCCGAAACTATTGGACACGGGAAAACGGATAATAGTTACAAATAAGTTACATAGCAAAACCATTACATACAACGAAAGGTGACTTGCTATGTGACAAACAACAGGCGTTCGAATAACCGATCGTCGCTACACTTATAGACTTTCTGTCTTATATATATTAATACGTTTGAGAGGTCAGCTAGTATATTAATATTACTAGTATATTAACCTACAGCTTTCTTAAAAACATAGAAAAACTGGTGGAGTCGTCATTCAATAGATGACGATTGTACAATGGTTTGGATAAATCTAGTTTCACTTTGTTTAGATTGTCGTTTAGCAGTTTCAAAAAATGTGATGAATTTGTCAAAATATTTTGATCGTTTTGTTTTTTTGATCTTCTAAAACTGCATGGTATAAAATGATTCAAAGTGATTTAGTCGATAGATATTCAAATAGAGAAACATAGTAATGGATATATTTCAACAGCAATATTTGAATACCTTGAAGTCATTCAACACTTATCAGATGTAAATATTTGTATTGTTTGTGATACAAATTACAATGCTGATTACTTTGATAACTAATAAATATTTTGACTGGTCTGTGACATATACGTATAACAATTTACAAAACATAGACAATGGGCATAGATCACGTAATGTGTTATTTTTTTTATTTAAAGCATGTTTAGAAGGGAGACGAGTTGCTGTCATGTCATTTTAACTTTTATGGAAATAATAAACAGGCTTTCTGTTTAACTTACGTACAGTGGTTTTTTATTTGAAAACGGTCACAGATATAACGCTCTTTATGTCGACTGAGATAAAACTTCTCATAAATTAATGACACTATTGAGCGTAATTGGGTATACTAATTTATTGTAAGGAAATTTGTCTAAAAAAAGGTTATCGGGGTTTGGTTGCACCGATTATTTAAAATCTGTGGTTATTCATAACAAAAATACACGTTAATTATCTTCACAGTAAATCAGTATGCAAAGTACATTCACGTACTTCGTTTATTTCCTCTTCGAAATTGATTCAATAAGGAACGCGCTGGAATGCATTCGAATGCAATGATTTTTATCAACGTTATTTATTTGACACACAAACTTCGTAATGAACTAAACGATTCCATACAGTGTATTTAGATTGAGTATCTGTTAAATATATTGCTGACAAGGCCCAGATGGTTTTTATTGTAATTTGATTATTGTATCCGTTATTATTACATCTATTAAATTCCTAATGTGAAACTATTGTATATTACAATAACAATAATTACAATAACAGTAATAAAACAGCTTTATGGGCGGTACATTATAGATTGGAATATTCAGGTTGCTTGGTATAAATAACGGCTTAGCTATTGACACAAAAACAAATTAATTATTTACGTTGAAAAGTATATTGACATAGTTGAAACGATTCACTTCCATATTTACACGTTAACACGGTGAAAGGCAACAGTGAACCGTGAATTTTCGACATAACAGGAACATACAGAATTTCAATTCACATTCCTTAATTAGCACGGATCCATTCACATATTACATTCCAACTCACATGGGTTTGGTATTCTTAATTGATGTTGGTAAATGAGCATCGAAGCCTTCATACAATTGGATCAAAGGCCGATGACCCGTCTGTATAGTTGTTGTCATTAATATTTATGGCCCGTGCACTCTTCCAGCTAACGCTTCGGGGAAGTAGGCACTTGAATGTTTGTCCATTGCACCTAGCCCTTTCCTTCCCATTTGCCCCAAGTACGTGTTAATTAACAAAGAGATAACATTGTTTTTCGTGTTTGTGTACTCTTACAAATGAGTAGGCCAATAGATTGTCTCGAATACCGAGTGACGCATTTGGCTTGTGATGGAAATGAAATTTATTTTACAGTCTGTAGTTGATAAAGTAGTGTATAGTTTTAAAAAATAATTTAAAAGAAATCGTCAGGAGAAAATCTACATTATTATAAAGTATTTATTATATATCCGCATAATGTTCTGGAATTGTGATGCAAGAAGATTGCAATGAGTCTTCAGTAACTTAAGTAATCTTGACTTTGGTTATGTAACTACCATTGACATAACCTTCTTTACCTGCGTGGAGACAAAGTTTAACAACAAGATAGTAATGATTCGATTCTAATCTTCTTTTACAATGAGTAGGGTCACCACGATATCCCAAAAGTGTACAGTGAAGTTTGGCAGATTACATACCAAATAATATCACGAAGAACAAGACAAGTCCAACGAAGTAACATATTATAATTACAACGTAGAGTTATAAAATTGAAAGCGGTAGAACTAACTCAATGAGAACGTGTCCCACGTCGTTAACCAATGTTGCACAATGACCAAGTTCGAAAACCTTTGATAAAGACACAACTGTCAACAAGCCTAATAGTAATCTCGTGTCGTGTGACGAAACGCAGACGGTCCCTGATGAATGCGCTTCACGACAAGATTACACTGTATCACGTCGCAGTCGCCACTTCCTGCCCACACGGCTCAAACCAGCATCAGTCTTATATGGAAATATATTAAATAATCATATTCCATTGATCTCTGTCTTTAATATTAGTCAAAGATCTCTGACCTCGAACATTAGTAAAAGATCATCATTACGCATAGATTCTAACTCCTAGCAAAGCGATAGATAGACGATAAGGGTGAACGTTCGTGACAGATAAATTACGTGGTTCGCTGCACATAAAAAATCTACATGTATGTTTGAGAGGTTCCTCAAAGTAAATATCGTGTTTTATTTTTAATTCGTTGCTAAACTCGTAAGATACGCTTACATGTAAAACAATTCAAAATATTTTTCAAATAAGTACGCGGGTAGCAATCATTTACAATAATTATGTACCATCATTGACAGGCGGACGTAGTCCAGGTACCTTGTTGCGAAACCAGCGAGCTTCCACGAACACTTCTGACCCTTCGTACGCCGTTAGCATATTTAATCTTGACACTAATACATGCACTATACAGTACATATAGCATAAACGATACACCCACTTCGTAATCAGCTAAGTTGTCGCGCGAGAGATCGAAAATTTCTTTAAGAAAACCAACGGGACATTTTGGCCATCTCAGACGCGCGCTTCAACAAGATTCCTATTACGAGATACGGATAAAATATCTTTGAGTACATTTGATTTCTCTGTGACAGGGTCTCACTTTGTGTTTCGACGGCCCAATGCATGTCAATCAGCAAGATGTAGTCAAGGTTTTCTGTTATTGATGTTCTGTCAGTAGATTCAGCATACATTATTAACAACGCAATCGATAACAATTTGGATTCACTGGTCCGTTTAGATTAAAGTGAGACGTGAACGAAATAGTTGAAGGTCTGTTAGTAGCATTATACTATCATACTTTGAAAATGTTGTAATGTAATTTAAATTGCTTAAGTAATGATATAAATAAATAATGATGAAGTATTTATAGATGACTAAAGATGTCCTCGCGAATTCGTCCAAAGTCACGTACGCTGTACTCGAAAACGTTTTTGCCATATGTTGATTTGAATTAAGTTACTAATGTTTTTTATTATTCATACGTTTGTTGTACTCGGTTAAAACTGGTGGCTTCTAGCTTGTCATTGTTGTTTAATTAGGTATGTTGTTGTTATCTTCACTACCGGTAATGGTAGTAATCACGATTCCTTTGTATTGTTGCTATAAAATCCATGTCTGCTGTAAAGTGGTCTTTAAATGATAGGATTTTTTCCAAACTTGCGTTCATCAACATTGTAATTGAAGACATTGCGTAATGTGACCGAGCAATAAAAACACAACACGGAACTTCTGTAGGCTCTCATCATTAATGGATAAACGTGACGTCACGCAGCAACCACTAATGATTTACTTCGTAAGCACGAATATACGAAATGGAAGTATTGCTTCCTAAAGGTGAAGCACGAATATGATATTACTACACCTGTTGATTATTGCTTATCTCTTGGAACTCGGACCGATTATGGAACTAAGTACTGTGTGTAATTTAACGGAAACTCAAACAAATTATTGAAACGTAATGCCGGATTCGTTTATTGGTTATTATTATCATCACTAGCCATAGCTCACACTGCTGGGCTCGGCTCTGAGACATATCGAATGGGTTTAAACCCTTGTTTTAATAATCTTAGGGCCATAATCTCTACGCTGGCAAGTGCGGATTGACAAACTTACACACACTCGAGAACATTACGGAGAATTCTCAGGTGTTCGAGAATAATTGCATAAGAAACAAAAAGTTACTGAATCTTTTAGACACTTAACTTAAGTACTTAATAATTATCCATCTGTCTTATTTAAGACTTCTTTTAAAGTCGGTTCTCAACAATTGTCCACTACATTAACACCGCACAAATTTTTCATAATTACATCGGTAACTCTTTTCACACGGGGAACATTAAGGATTCCTAGAATTTTATTTTTGCAAGTTTTTCCTCCTGTGGTACTAAATCTCTTGTATTTCAGTCTGAACAATATAATTGATGGTTATATACATTAAAGGTGGAAGAAATATTGGTGGACATGTTAATTTCATTCATTATATTAATATCTTCCATTAACGAAATACGCCAAAGTGTTATTTAAAATTATTGGATGATATATTGCTATTCATTTAGATACTGACGTAGAAAAGCTTATTAGATACATTTGCATTTCTTCGCATTTGTCAAACTAAAACATACAAATAATTGAAGTTTTGTGCTACATTGCAAAACTTGCGGAATTTTTATTGAAGACCTCAAAACAACTTAACGTCCAATATGTATTCCAACATTGTTCACGTGCCAAAATCTTTGATTGGAGATAAAACCGCTGCTAAAAGTGTTTATGTATTCCTGACCCTAAACAAACAGGTTAGGTCAGTTGCTTTCTTGAGAATTCTTAAAGAGGTTATTGGCTGCGTCATGCGTCATCTTCTGTTTATCGATATGAACATCTAATGAGTTCACAGTATTTTTACCGATGTTTTTATGTTCTCGTTTGGCAGAGTTAGAAGAAATACTGATAGGTATTTATAACGCTACAACACTATTGTTCTGACGGATAGCATGCATTGCTTGAGATCAGCTTGAGACATTTTAAAGTTAAGAAACATATTTTATATAACTAGGACTTAACTATCACCTAAAATCACAATTTACTTAAATTGTAAATTGTAGATCCCAAAGTTCCCGTATATCGCGATCGGAGTCGCAAAAAAACTCTTGATGTATCCAGAAAAGTACACTATTTTTAAGGATTTCTCTCTTGATAACAAAAATAGATACAGATTTAAATCCTATTCGACTAACCTATTTATTAAACATCAGTCGTTCATGAGTTGGGGATAGCGCCCGATTAAGTTTAATTACCGCTTCATTTTAGTCGACTAGTTAATCCGATTCATAATGGGCTTGTAATAAAACCAGTAACTAGTAAGTAGAAACTCGTACTGTGCACGACGAGTAAAAAACCATTACAACATTGTTTCACAATATTACTGTGCTGCGTTTATGGACTTATTCCTTAAGATATGATTGTAGTTGCAGCATTGTTATAGTAGGTAATGTTTACTATCACATCACGTGTGATATTTTAGCTTTGTAGAAATTAAGTATTATTTGAAACATTACAATGGTTATGGATAACTGGTATTTTTGCTATCAACAAAATTATCGTGCACAATAAAATGACTAGCACGCTCTTGTTTGTTCGTGGTAAGTTCATTGTTGAAGCATCCCACGATTGCTTATGTAAGCAATACGGGCTAGATATGGCTTATAAAGTTTATTTAGATAACCTTTGTTATTTTCGAAGGTAAATACGCAGTGAATAATCTAAAACTAATTTATCCATAATATGGTATCATTAAGTTTTTCTATGGGCAAAAACATAGGATAGCCTGCTTCAATGTTTTTGCAGGCAAAAGTAGGTTGTTTTCGTACCGATTTCCAACCGTCTCCAAAAAAAAGGAAGTTTACAATTCCACTGAATCTAATAATATATTTTATGTTCATGTGTTGTACCTATGCGCTTGCGTTCTCCAAATTTTGGTTTATTTTGTTTCATTTTGATACCAGTTAAACAAAAGATTGTGTGTAGTAAAAATATTACTCAAATGCTGGTTAACAATCTTGGGACATGTTACAACATTTTCCATTTTAGCCATAAACCTGCACAACCGAAAGTTGTCCGTAATGTTCTCGAAGGTGTGTAAAGTCTGCCAACTCGTATTGGCCAGCCTGGTGGACTTTGGTCTTAAACCCTCTCAATGCGAGAGTAGACCCGAGGCCAGCTGGGACAACTATGTGTTATGACGTCATTTTAGACCGAAGAGCTTTTATATTGTTTCCTCTATGTTTCAACAATCAAACAAACTTAAAAATCAAAAGATCGCCTTCAAAGGTTCCGTTATCTATGAGCAATCAATGTTTATCGTGTTTTATCACTTCTTATTTAAACTTAATTCCTTTTATCGTCTTAATGTGTATCAATAATGTCCGAAGTAATTCTTTTAAATATTAATCACAGGAAAGGTTCGATTATTAATACTACAAATCAAGAAACCACTCCAGTTTGCTTTTTAATAATACATATAACATTTCCACTTATAATACCAACTACTTATTTCTTTTTTTTTAATGAGTTTAAGTTGTATAAGAGCTCGTTCCAAATTTTTGATATGAATCGTAATGATGTGTAACAACATTCATTGTGGTTCTTCTGGCACTTATAACAATGTACTATTTGTTATTAATAAAAAAAAACTTAATAGTGTTGATAAAACAATTCCTTCCTAGATTCTCTACTTTAAGTCATCAACATTGTAGGGGGAAATACTCCTTATTATATCGATAATAAGAGCATCGGCTTTATCGATGAAATTAATTACATATATTTCATGTCCTTAAATTTATCGTTATTTGATGACAAGACATATTGTATGTGATTTATTATGACTTCATAAAATATATCTATACATCGTTGTGTAGCATCAAATTTCATCGCCTATCGTTCACAGAACATAAAGTTGATGAGGCGTAACATAAGTGTTTAGTATTAAGACCTATATAGCAATAAATTGACCTTTAAATTGTTTTTGTTATATAAAACACAGACCATAAGCGTAAAACAGTAATGTCCAGCAGAATAAATGTTTGAATCAGAGTCAAATTCTCAGTAAAAAAACATTTTCAAAATCAATTTGGTCTATTTTCACTATATTGTTAAAAATTTTTTGTCGCATTTGCTCAATACAGTTTATTTTTAACATAATTACAATCTATTTTTGTAGCGTTATTTTGTTTCTACCTAATCTACTTTACTTAATGTCATTTGTTACTACTTAATACTAATTAGTATTTTTAAGTAATCATTCGTTTCATAGAAGTAGTAGAATTCATTAGCTTATTAATCCTGAATGAGTATTATGTTGAGTTATGTAGCAATTTTTAAAATCATATTTAGGCTTTGATATAGTAATTTTATTCTTGTAACCTGTCATGGTCCTCCATTGCTCTTTTTCATTCAGCCAGTTTTCCAGTCGGCCTTTTTGTAGCAGCCTATATTTCCTTATTTCTCTTATGGGACCAGTGCTGTGATCCGCCTATTAATTTCCGTTGTCACTGGGTCTTTGACAAATAAACGACGGGGTAGAATCAGAAACAATAACATTTCGCCTAAAAAGTAAAAGTATCTTTCAAGTAATGCAAAATGATGACCAGGTTTTTGTAATTTGACAGTTGACAGACATTTGAGTTGGTACACGTACAAAATTAAATCCTGATTAGTAAGTTCTAGTACGGGTATTGATACCAAGTAATTTCGTGATGATGGTACTAATTAAGGACTTTGGAGACAAATAAACACCTACATTACCAACGCATTGTTCAGAAGTGGGCCGTTAAGATTTTATACCAAACACATCCATGAAATGATCAGCCTATTATATATTATTATATATTATATAGTATAATAATCATTTAAATAACTAGTATGTAAAATTATGTAGATAATATAGTAATTTACCTGGGTAGTATTTAAGAAACGCCTTATATATTTAGATTAAATAATAAATAAATAAATAATAATTAAATATAAATTACATAAATAATTATTATGAGTGGGGAGTCCTCAACAGTCGCGTCTCCCGCCTAACATCTCAGGGAGAAGGGGGTCGACTGAAAAACAGCGTTGCGTGGACCCCTGTGTGCATGCCAACATTAGCTGAGGCGAACCCTATTGCCACACTTAAAATTAAGTTTAATGTATGTATATTTTGTGTGCTTAGCTGGCAATAAATAGATTTTTGATTTGATTTGATTTTTGATTTGAAATTTTAATTCAGAAGGTCACGATATTAAAACACTTAATAGATTTTACAGGGCGACAGTATCTGAAAATAGACTATTATATCCTCCAAAGATTTAACTACCGGATCTCGGTAACATAAAACCGTTGTTCGTCACAACGTAATCTCACGCTTTCGTCGAGTTTAAAATAAAATGATCAGCCTAAATGGGTTGTGCGCTAAAGTGCTTACGGACTCCATATATCATTTTCGTAAGAGAGATCAAAGGATTTGGAACTATCCACCCGTTTTAGGGAGTGACTGTCGAAATCTGCTCATTAATTAACAGTGTTGTGATTGAAATGTGAAACGTCGCTTTTGGAGTTCTGTCGGTGGGGTTGTATTTTTAAAATAGAGCTGAGAAAAATGTTGCAAGCTCTGATGTTAAATAACGACGTCTTATTATAGGTTTTATTGTATTTTTACATTTGGAGCATATTATTATCTAAGACCTGAGAACAAAGATTCATCTGACACATGAATATTCTTTAGTGAATTGTCATGACTTGCTTAAATGGTTTTTGTAGACTTCCTTGCTAGGATGGATTCCATTATGTTATTTAAATATTATTTCAAGACTACGAGTTTGAGTTAAAGCTAACCAGCAAAAACAGTATGACGCTGAGCTATTTATGAAATGAAAGCTTTTCTACCTTAACTTAAGTGAATTGCCGTCGGCAATTTATTATGCAATTATATGGTGTAACTGCAATCCTGACCTTGTAGCAATTTATTTCTTATTAACGTTTATCTTTGAGAACAGAAAACTCTTAACACTAAATAAGAAACCGTTACCTGATGGTAAAGGTACGGCGCTCATAGACCTCCGTGATAACAAAGACATCCCTGTCGCGTTACCAGAAGAGAAGAAGATGGAACTTGTTTCTGCTTTTACTATCCTGTATTTCGTACACTTTAAAATCCTACTATGTCGTTACGATAGTAGCCGGCATTATTAGTTTTCAGTTTAATTAATGCTGCAGCGGAAATGACACTTGTAATTTGTAGTAAAACTGACGTCTCAACGGTACCTTGATAAAACACTATAAAGACGAAATGGTAGCATCAGACGTTAGTGGTGCGCTGACCCCGCCGAGTGGCCGTTAAACGAAACGAACGCTCATGTTCCAACCATTTCTTTCCCTTTATTCACACTTTACTTCGATTTGAATTGTTTACTTTTTTCTACTCGGACTACGTTAACAGTTCTTTGAAAATTCGGGGAAAAGGCGTTTGCAATTACAAACATCGTAACGTTTCGAATTATTTCTTTTATTAGCTCAAATAAATATAAACTCAGATTAGTGCCGGCTCATTATTTTTTTTATAGGATTAACTGTAAGAATAATGCAATTTGTTTATTATGTGACTTTGTAACATTAATTGTCTTATATCTAGTGGTAGATGAAAAATAATTTGGGTTCTGAAGTCAAATAAACGAAAAAGAACTCCCTATAATTTTGGAAAATTCTCTGTTACGGAGATAAAATTATTTCGAATCTCCCTTTTCGTTACTTTCACTTTCAGAGCAATTTTTCAACGTCGGGTCAACTCACGTCTATTACTTTTGGTTTTATTTCAAAGAAGAGCATGAACAACTCAGCGGAATTATGCCATTCTGCACCGTTGACTTTCAACAGATCTTAACCCAGTAACCTATAAAGCTTGAAAAATTTAAAAGCCTCAACAACCTACTAACAGTCTGGAAAACTGCGGTAGCCATTTCACTGAGGTTTTCAGTGTCATTGCGGATCATTATTTTAAATGATTTAATGTCACATGACGGGATTCCATACCATTTCGTATCTTCTCGTAGTGTTCTAATTTTAATTTGCGATAAATTTCTGATCAACCAGTAAGAAACAAGAACTATATGCTGGCAGTTGTCCTGTTTGACATCAATCTACTTTTGTTACAGTCTACTGTCTCGAAACCTAACCTGTTCTTAATTGGGAAAGGCTCAGAAATCGTTTTGGTAACGGTATTTTGAAAGTAAATGATGATGATTAACAAAGTAACACGTCAACTATAAATGAAATCATCCTCGAGTCTCCGGTCATAATGGGAGGGTTATAGGCCAAAGTCCACCGCATTGGCAAACCAACCTTATTAAAATTATCTAGAAATCTCAGGTATACAAACTTTCTCGATGTTTTCATTCACCTAAATAAGCGCAAATTAATTTATACTAATGCAACTAACTCTCGCGCCGGAAACTGACGTTCAAACCACTAGACTATCACTGCTTTTACTTATATTTATATTTATTATGTTAAAATTACCGTATTATACATTTCAGTCGATTTCAATTGACAAACGCTATTCGAAAATGTTTCCCGTCAATGCTTAAATTAATTACTGACTCGTCGATTCTGTGGGTGCCATCTAGTCTCGGCTGACTCGTAGGACGCAGTTATAGAACTGCATCGTATCTTTACACGTTACTGGCGATAAGTGGACACTGAACCTGTTCTTTATCTTCCGTCGGGTTTAATAGATGGCCAGTGCCTTTGTGGTGTGGGTTGAATCGTAAATCATTTTAGTTATTCTTGGTGGTCTTTGTCTGCTTCTGTTGATTGAGATTTACGGGTCTTTTTTGTTAATGCTCATTACTTTTGTGAATAATTTTGAAGAAATATGCGACTTTATTATTCATCGTCCCCCTTGACGTCTTCTTTAGAGGTTAAATTAATTGTATTTTACATTGCCCAATCAAAAGTTATATAACACTAGTATGTAACTCATATGTTGTATGAGTTAATATATTTTGCTAAAGAATATGTTAGGAGTACGTAACATTTATATGTATGAAAGAGAAAGTTATTTAGAATTAAAGTGTTCTAATCACGTAACATAATATTGTTCAGTAATTTATGACAAAACTCCTTAATATTGCAAATCTTATTACAAACTCGCGTAAAATCGCTCGAATTTCTTGAACATTATCTACACAGGAATTCAAACTTAATCTGGGTTTCCTATAATATTACATAAAAGGTTTACAAATAAGTTTGGTACGAATGAAGAAGTTTTGTGAAGGAAACAATGTAAAAAATTGTAAGAAATTCGAATCTTAAATCGTGATGTTTTACGACATTGAATTAATATCCGTTGCAATTCAGTGTTGCTATCATATAAGTTCTGTTATTAAGTTCCAACCCATTAATAACCCACGACCTTCTCTCGCCACATACCTCTAAATACTTTTGTTGGCGTAGCTTATTGACACCCATAAAGAGGTTTGACACGAGAATGATCTATCTTTCAGAACTTTAGCGAAATATGTCTGAAATTATATGAAGACATTGCAAAATGTTATTTATAACAGGTTATTGATTAAGGTTATCTATATATTATATACTCTTGAAAGGAAACTAAACACACAGCACACAGTACACAGTATAATTATGTTGATAATGTTGAATGCTGAAAAATCAACGACAGCACATTGTAGCATAATAAGTATTTGGATAAACCAAAGGTTAAAATTCGCTAAACATAATATAACAACACTACTGTTTCTAATTTGGACTTGTTAGAGGTTTTCTTTACCAAACTTAAACTTTAAATTGGTTTATTATGCAAATGACAATATATCGCCGATAAAAGTAACTTCTGTGCCACCAGTGTTTCTGATAGCTGCATCTGAGATAGTTTTGTATATTTAATAGAGTCTAGACTCGATTTACCCAACTATCATATCAAAATATTCTTTAGACCCGTTGAAACTACGATGCTGTAAGTTAGCATGGTTCATTGCAGTTTTATAAGAGTTTTGCTTCAGTTAACTTAAAAACAATTTCAATATTTAACAAGAATATGAAAATTTACTTGGATAACTAGACTAGTGTTGATTCATAGTTTCATATTGAAGTTAACCAATGAAAGTTATTTAATTGTTATTGGAGTTTGCAGTGGGTGTACTTTTGTTTTATGCAAAAAGTAACTTCGATTGAACTGTATCAGTATGCTAATTGTAATAAATAATAGAGTTATATGCTTGTTATTGAATTGTAAACTTTTTATCATCCTGATTACGTCAATATTGACAAACTGGTTTTAGATCCTTGTTTCGTAAAGCCAATGATTTGGAAGACAATAGCATTACTATGGACAATAATACTACTTAATATTAGTTTGTAAAATGTAGTAGATACTAAATGTAGATACAGTTTAAGGTATGTAACTTTAAACAAGCAGAACGTAGTTAATTAATAAATCAATTTATTCGTTGATCAAGAAATTGATGAAGTTTCTCCTAGAATTTAACTATTTTAAAGGTTTTGTTTCTTATCAGGTGAACGTAATCAAGATATTATAGGATCGCGTGTACGACTTATTTACGATGTAAATAAACTAATACAGATTTTAGGAATTCATAAGACAAAATTGAGATTCCTAATGCATCATTAGACATATGAAATAGTAGAGCTTGGTATGAGAGATACCAATATGCCTGCATATTTTAGATGATATTGAAATTGCTTAAAAACATAAAAGATTATAATTATGCAATACTTTTCCCAGGAGGCTATATTAAAGAAATATCTCAGAAACGAATTAAATAAAAAACAGTTGCAGATGAAAACACTAAATACAGGAAAGTCTTTAAAAAAAAACCCTAAATTTAAATTTGAACATGAAGCTATTTTATTATGTTTTTCAGTCCATGAGTTAGTTTCAATACAATTAACAATCATTTAAGAATTTACCTTTGGAGTCCAACGTAAATTAACAATATAAATTATACGTTGTATGGTTTCAATGTTTAATGAATTATTTGATTTGATTGGGTTGTTCTGTGAATTAAAAGTAGTACTATACAATTGTAATTATTTTTGCGTGTATCAATCAATTCATAAATTATTTCAACATGTGTTAATAAGGGCAAGCAAGTAAGTTTATTAAATACATTTTTGTTTTCAGGTATGAACCATGTGACTGGTGTTTGAGATTGGTAAGAATAAGTTATTAGTCAACATAACCTTTTAACTCTTTAGCACAGCGACTGAAACGTAATAATCTTTCACGATTGATTCTGCGACGGGTATGGTATGTAAGCTAGCTATCTCCAACCGAAGTCGTGTTCGGTGTTTGCCTTCATCCATTATTATTATTATTATTTTTTTATTTATTTTAGATAAGTTAGTGCTTGACTACGATCCCACCCGATAATAGGCGGTGATGATTTGTACTTAAAGAAATACAAAAAAGGGCTGCAACGTATATCGGAAATTATTTTTGGTAAATCCTGCTTACTCGCTATAATATAATTTACTTATGTCGATACGTTGTCCCAGTTGCATGGTCACGGCGACCCACTCTCAAGTCATGCAATCACGCATACATGACTACGATCCATAACTCTGGACCGAAATATCAACGGACATGTTTATCGCCGGAAAATACTGAAAAAATCTATCCGAACATTTAAGCATCTGGTGTTAACAGACACAATATATTTACAATCCTATAAACCCACCAATATACCCAAATAAGCTTTAAATAGGGTATCATCGGGCAGCTCAGATTGATAGGCCTTAAATGCTGCTCCGGTTTAGATTAGTAGCTAACTTCTGAATAACAAGAGGGTTCTAGTACCCTGCAGTCATCGCTTATGAGGTATAAAAATGGTCATAGCTCAAAACAGTTCTAGCTGCTGTCGATCGTAAATGAAACACAATGTAAAGGAACTCCTTGTGTTGCTGGGAGTTCGATGGATTTTATAACAGACTTACTCATTACCTAATAGACGTCGCTTAAGCATGATAATACATAATGATAGTATATAACGTATTATCAATGTTGAGTTATTGAATCCGGGTACCGCACTATGGAAGCTAACTTTGCTACCATGGCATTTAAATTGAAGGCAGTAGTAGTAGATTTAAAATAGACCCTTATTGCATTATACACAGATGGCTTCATTTTAAAAGCCAAAAGTTTGTGATCGATTGCCCTCTGCATTAAAAAGCTACTATTTATAGATGATGTCCTTAAAGTTCAAGTCGCTGGTTCGGTGCTCTCGAAAAAGGACGCGGGTGCTAAACTTTTATGGCCAACGGCCACGTTAATGTACCGTACAGTATATTAAGTTTCGATATTTTTTGCGCTGAGGTTGTTTACGATAATCTCCGTGCTATTGAAAAGGCTGGTGATATTCAATTTACATGGTTACCCCTGCGTGACGCGTTTGCTGAACCTAGATCATCGACCTCTATTCCTTAGTTAACCAAAGCCTACGGCTGTTGCCATGTAAGCAGAGGACTTCGACCTTTATTATTTATGGTATAATAACTCCAACGCGTCACATATTCATTTTATTGGTTCAACACGACGAATACAAACGAGGGCGTTGGCTAATAACTTCCATTTAGGGATACCCGTGGAGATATTTTGATGGTTATTGTTTTTTGGCTTTCTGGTTTATGTGCTCTATGGTCGCTATAATTCTCCATTTATAGTTTATATTTTGTAGTTGATCAACTATGAGGTATTGAATAGACAAGATAACATCCTCTTAGAAGTCGTTGGAATTCGTACCACCTTGTTCAATCCCGACAGTAGGTACCTAATCATGCATTTAATTTATCGTAGGTAGTATTTGCCTTACTATGATCCTTCTTCTAGAATCAATGGTAAAATGTTTATAAATGTAAAATACTAAAGGTAATACACAATATAACATTATGCTTAATCTGTATTTATTTATTTAAAAAAATATATAAATTGTCTGCATCAAAGACTTTAAAACGAATTTAACAGTTATAAAACCTTAGTTGTATAATTCCGCGTCTACCATAGTTTGCCTGCTACTTATTTCGTATCAAAAACTCTTACTTAGATCATTCACTATTCTTCAAAGCAAGGGGCGGTAATGGCACCCTGACGAACCCCACAATGATGTTACTAGTCTCACCCGGCCCATTGGACGATGCGTTAGGAATTAATTGTAGTAATCACGTTACTCCGGGCCGTAGTTTGCTCCGCGAATTTCTCACGACCTGGTTTCTCACGTCTTGTCAATTCCTTTTCGGACGTTTGGACATTCCTGTGACGCCCATCGATTGCATGACACCAAAGCCATCATCACGCAAAAAACTATTTATTACTGTCTTTCTAAAACACGTCGAAACAGTACACAGCTGATATAGAAGGAGGATGAAAAACCAACTAAGGAAGCCGGACAAGTAAAAATCCAACCACGATGAATGAGTATCTTCGGAAATCAAAATTGTGATACATTGCCTCAGGACCTCTAACACGAGGGAGATAGCACCATAACTCTCATCACTATGTGCAAGTAAGTTTGGTCAGGATTCAAAAATAGATGAGGCCCCGTACAGTTAAATTAGTTATCTTTCGGGTGGTCTATGACATTGTAGTATCTGGTATCCTAAATCTGCACTAAGACGCCATAATACATACATTTAGGACTTCATTTGTAGAAGTCACAAGCCCAGCAGCTTCTAACTGGTTTTGTCTTGGTTCAAATTTTCTGACATATAAAAATTAACTAAGGAGATAACAACAGTTTGAATAGGTTTCGAATAACGTGTGAATGTAGTAGCGGAAATAATGAATTCTTAAAGAACATTTGTTACAGATTATTGTTGAGAACCGTAATAATAGGCCGCAGTCCCCATTGTTGGACCGCTGGTTCAACCGTAAACAGTCGGACAATGAAAGAAATATCCTTAGTAACCCTTTGCTTGCGTTGTTATTATTGCGTTCGTAAGCAAACAATGCGTGGTTTAAATCACAATGTTGAAAATTACTAAGCATATAATATACTATTTAAGTATGTTAACGCTATTGAACCACATACATCTAAATGTACTTAAATTGATGCATAGAATGGTGTAATTCACCTGCATTACTATTTCCTAATTATTCATGCAAGGATGCATCCAATTTTTTTAATTTAACAGGTATATATTTTGTTGATAAATAAAATACGTGCCAAAGATACTAACCAAAATACAAAGATAAAGGATAAGTTACTGCTAGGATCCGAGCTGAGATGAAACGTCTTACTAGTAAATGAGATCAGAAAAAAGAAAATGTGAAAAATGAAAAGAAATATGAATTTGAGTTTTTGTCTGATATATGTAGATAGAGATCTAAAATAACTTGTCTAAAATTCCGAATACATTCCAGTTTTCTATTTCGACTTTTTAGAGCAATACGAACATATTATAAGGGTTTACAAACATGACAAGCATTAATGTTTTCTAAGGTTTGAGCGTTGTACTCGAACTTCTTGTCTGTTCCCTTTGCCAATGGAGCAATAATAAGGTGATGATGTTATATTTTATTATAAGAATGATGAATGATTGAAATATAAGAAGGTCTATTATAAGGAAAAAGACGATTTTTTTTTATTGCTTTGGAATAAAACATTGAACTCCAGAAGTGTCGGACGGCATAGCCTACGGCTGCTAAACTGGCCAGTGAGCGTATTCGAAGTTCAGCTATGACACAACTTAAAAAATATGTGACGGTGTATGAAACCGTCGCTTTTTAGACTACCTCGAATAGTGTTTTGCGACTAAAAACTGGACGCACTAAAGAACGCGCGGAACTTGTTCTATGTGCCGTTTTTACTGTTGATTTTTGATTTTTATTTCATTTTTACTGACGCTCTTGGGTACTGCAAACGATGTTTGACGATTACTGTTATTGACAAATAAAATGAATCGTTTGCTACATTTGTAAGTAGCTTTGCCTTTTAACCTTGAAGAGCGCGGTTTACCATTTATCCACTACGCGTGGTTCCCGAAAGATCCCACGTAAGTTGTCAAGCAGTTTACAATAACCGTTTTTGTAGTTAATTATGATCATATCAAATTGATCAATTTCATATGAAGTAAAAAAAAATTGCGACCTCAATCTACGTAATATAATTTTTATATCCACTTAAAAGCCCGTAAAACTCAATATCTGCGGCAATAAAACGGAGAAAAATAGGATCGTCAACATGATTAAAGCATCAACCCCATTGCCATCAGTTACGTCGGTTAGTTCAATTGGTCGGGAAAAAGTTAGCAAGTAGCATTAGCCTCGGATGCCCATTGGGACCCGTTGACCGAAAATCGAGCTGCCAGCCTACCACGCACACAGACTGCCCCAGATCACGTAGTTCGGTTTACAATCTTTCCGCGTCATTTGAGATATATTGAACTATTCAGTTTGAAATAAAACTAGGGTGCGATGCAGCATGTATATTTTGAAATAAAATATTTATCTTAGCATTTCCTTTCTCACATTTTCGTAGTTTCTTAAAACTTTAGTATTCTTATACTATATTTTTATAAAACCGACTTATTTTTGAATCAAAAGTGTAATAGAAGTATATTTATTTTAACACCTATGTTATCGTCGTAAACCCAAACGACCAATGACTAACATCTATGGTATTGTTTAATATTAGGAACACCTGTCTACTTAATACTGAAAATAAAGAACAATCGGGGCTAATCGGTCGAGAAAGAATGTGGTAAAACCGCCTTCTGGTCGTCGCCTTGTACGATGACCAACATTTCGCATGAGCATATCATGACCCTTACCATCCTTAACTTCTTACTCTGTACTACTTTTATTTTTATAATCTTTACAACATAAGAAACATTATTTCTTTACAACCTACTGTTTTTAATATTCAACTGAAGCAACCTTGATTTGAAATGGTTAAAAAAAAATCGGATTTTGCTTTACGTATACAGCTTGAACGTTATTGCAGGAATTGTAAATGCGCGAAACATTTCTCTAAAACATCGCCACGTTAGAATTGACTATAACTTGAATAGACTTGAACACTTTATACAGATTCATCCTGAATAAGATAACTTTACGTGTTTAAAATTGCAGTGTGTTTGTTGCACATTAATTCTTCTGTTTTAGAAATGAGAAAACAATGATAAAGATTACACATTCCTATTGCTTTCAAATTGCCTTTATGATGTGTTAGTACAAAACAATTTACGTGCATAAGTGTATTAGTGATACCTACATGAATAAATGATTTTGCATTTGAATTGGAATATTGTAGACTGTGTCAAATTTAATTATCAATCTGTCCACACATTGTTATTCATACACTATTCATATTGTTGGCCTAATGGCATCGATACACTACATAATATAATTGTTGTTCAGCTGTCCCATTGATTTTAATTTTATTGTGCAGTAATATGAAATGTCAAGACAAAGGGAAAAACGTGCATGCATAACCCTGTTTCTAACCGTGTCAACACTGTAATATTTTAGGGTGTAACCAATGCAATACTTTCCTGTAAATGCTGACTATGAAAACGAAATTAGATCTCGTTCGCAGATGATGCATTGGTAGGTCCGTTGTTTTTGCAACCGCATGAGTAACCACATGCACACATCCACAGTCGGAATTGTGATTTTAATCCGTGCAAATACGTTAGGCTAAATATACGTCAGCAATTGAACATCAAGTTCAGAGACCTAGTAATGCATCGGTCGCCGTTGCGTCTAGTTCACCAAACAAATGCAATGTTCATCTTGAAGGGCAAACTGCTTTTTATGTTACTTTCTTGTAGTTAAACGTAACTATTTGAACTCAACCTTATGAAAAAAACCTTTAAGTTGTTGTCTCTATATTTAATGTGTTTGTTTTGCAGATATTGATTGTGTTTAAAACAAGACCAAAGTGAAGTCATTCTAAAAACAGAAAAGATAGGCGCAAGTAAAAGCAAAAATTAATAATACCAGAGCTTCGCCAAAAATAAACGCTTTATACCCGAGCCTTTGACAATGCGATGTGAGAGTGAAATGTTTTTTCCCTTCCCTTCGTGTTGAGTTACGGAAAGCTAGTCTGCATTTTTAAAATTCGCTTGAGAGAAAATTTATTATTTTTACGATAAGCATTCTGAAGAGGATTAATTTTATAGTATGCCACTGTTCGTGACTTAAACCTATGAAAAATGTCTGGTCCTCTTTTTAACTTGTAAATTACCTTCATTATCTTCTATAAGGCTGTCTTAATAACTTTTGATGTCCTTCTTATATTTAGTGTTTACAGAATTTACAGTTAGGTTAGTTTCTACTTGTATTTCACATAATTTAATAGTATTTAAACATAATCCAAGTATTGAGTGCAGCAAAGGGTTACATTGGCATGCTTTGGTCCTTCGAGTTTGTAAGGTAGTGTCGCCAATGGTGTAATTGAGCGTAGGATACACGTTTGCTCGCCTGCGACCAGCCTGCTATTAAACAGGGATGCCATGTTGAAACTAATTGGTAATTGACTTACACTCTAGTAGCTACTCGCTGAACCATACAGGGCTCTATGCTTATGATGATATATTATATACAGTTTACTTAATGCGCTTCTAACACTTTATTAGTTTTTAATAAAATCATATAACAAGATAAAATAATTACTATATTTTTGTCGAAAAGACGTTTCTCAGAAATATTTACATAAACATTGTAACATATTATCTATCGTTTGTTATACAATTCCTACATCATCATTTCATTTACGTTTTTAACTGTCACGAAGCGAAAACATAAGTTTAACATTAATTTTAATCATCTTTGTTATTAACTTTATAAAAGACAACTCATCTTGAAACTCAAAAAGCTTGTGATCTCTTTGATTTGTTTGAATTAAGGGTTGGCCTTTGGATAAAACTTTTCTGTGTTACCATCAAAGGGAATATGGATTCTAATAACATAAGTAATACAAATATTTTCCTACAATTTCATTTAATAATTTTCCAAATTAATTTGAATCATCCGATCGTATGATTCCAGGAAAGTATTATATTGAAGGTTCAATTAACTAGTAACTTTGGATGATTTTGGAAGAAAAAGGTTGTTCTAATAGACTAGTATATTAAATTTATTGTAAATAAATATGTACAAAAAAATATACTGACGATGTTGCGTAATGAAACTGCCTTTCTGGCATTTGTTATTCGTTAATACGGAATTGCCACCCAAAATACCTCAGTGCCTGAAGACGAAGATGTTTGAGCAGTGTGTGTTGCCAGACACAAACGGAGCCGAGACGTGGTCCTTTA